>JAODTR010021754.1:417-24359 GCA_025399935.1 Amblyopsis rosae
TCCCCCCCCCCCCCCCCCCCACACACTTAATATCTAAATGGAATTCATCCCCCAACAACTCTACTCAAACCTTTATGTATACAAGTAAACAAACCTCCTTTTATGTCACCACATTTTATTGTTACCCAAAACATGTATCTCTTGTTGTGTATGACCACATTTTCTCTCTTTCAAGGATAGTCTATACAACTGGAGCTCCATCCTTGGTCATAGATGCCCCCACCCAGAGAGCTGGGCTGACCTCAGTGCAAATGCAGATGAGCACATGGCCGGTGCCAGCTCAAGATCAAGACCTTTGCTACCACTGGTTCAAACATGAGGGGTTTATTCGAGCATCTTCTAGTGATTTTGTTTTTACCCCAACATGAAAATGTGTTTAGGAGTTTCCTGCCTCCCATCGATCTCGTTTCAGTGCTCTGTCTGTCACTGGTACATTGGAATGACCTTGGTGAAAGGAACTGTCCTTTGCTATCACAGCTGCATACCAATGGAGGCTACCTATGTTGTTGTCATGGCCGGTATTGTCATCATGCCATAGTATCGCAATGTCCCATGAATCTTTGCACACATTATGACATGAACTGCCAGGGAAATCTAATTAAATAGTTCAAGCAAACAGCTGCAAAAGTTCACACCAAAGCAACTTAAACTTTAAAACACTCCCCATGATGCTAAGGAACAAAGGATGAGAAGATTTACAGCCGTGAAAAAAATTAGACCACTGCAACAGTTTCTCAGATTTTTTCTTTTTCTTTATATTTGACATAATTTTGCTCTCAGACAATCTTTTGCTGAAATAATACCTGGAAACCCTTTTTAGCATCTGCACAGCCACCTGGATGGCGGACCAATCCGCAACCAGTGGGGGTGGGTAAGTGCAATGACATTCAAGTCAACTAATTGTTTCAAAATGGTAATAGAGCTAGATGAAGCGATACAAACAAAAGTAACCAGAGATTAACCAATAGGAAGCAATGACTGCAAACCTTTCCCAACTGAGTGTGCCTGCCCAGGCCCCTATTCACAAAATAAGTATTTGCTCTGGTTACGCCACAGGCTAACATAGAGTAGCACATCCTGTCATAGCATGTGTCAGTGATGCGCTAGTGACAGTGACTGTATGGACACTGCAGAGGCGCGTCTACACCAGTAGTAGTGTCTGACCCGAGTTGGAAGACTCTGGTGACCACATTCATTGTAAAGCAAATTTCAGGAATCAGCAGATCTGTGCACTGGCAGGTCTTTCTTTCATTGACAGCAGGGTGTATAGATGAGTATCATCAATATTATGGAAGGGTTAGCAGAGTTGTCAAGATTCAAATAGTTATTTTTGTTCATTTTAGATATATTACTTTTACATTTCTGCATTGTTACCACTGCTTTGTAATCACCAGTGATTAGAAATGTCTACAACAACATACTCTGCACTTGCAAGCACTGTAATGGAATTCAATATGAGTAAAGTTGTGCATGTGTGGTTTGTAATATCTCCAGTACATTTTGCTGGGGAGAACATTAGATACACACTTTAAAAAGTACTGTATAGGCCGACACAACATAGCTGCAGTTGGCTTCACTGAATGGCGTAATCATTGGCTCCACTTTTATAAGTTCTATAGGTATAGTCATATTAGCCACTCATAGAGATTATAGCTATTTCACACCCTTCTCTCATACAGTTGTGCACAGCGTGACAGAACTATTGTGCTCAACACAATGTGCACTGGCCACTAATCTCCCTAAATGTGCTAACCTTTGACAGCACAATGTGATAATGATGGGCATTAAATCATGTTGTCCCTAATTGAGGAGGGATGAGGAAATCCACTGGGACAAAAGATTAAGTGGAATAATTACCGTTATGTAGCAATTACGAGTTGCATTAGTCTGATTTTAATAGTGACAGTTATTGCCACGGGTAAAATACTACGTATATGATAATGTACACATTATATTAGGCGCTGTCTAATTATAGGTAAACTACAGTATATTGAAAATATCTGAAGAACATTACTGTATTTTACATAATCCTAATCCACTCAATCAAATATTAATGTTGTTCAGATTAAGATATGTGGTTACTACAGGGTGCTAATGGCATCGTGTGCATTGTCAGAGAATGTAAACTGGATTACAATTCAGTTTTCTCTACAAGTTTATCCCCTGCAGCTACTGTAAATTATACATTTACAACAATAACACACTATACAATTCTCAGAAATAATTGCTAGAAGCCTTTATATTCATAAGTGACCTGTGTGGGAACCTCTGTATTTATGTTATCAAATTAGATTTCTCTGGGTGTAAATCCCAGAGGAGTGTAGTATACAGTCTCATAGATTGTCGAGCCTTAACCAGTCTGGTCACACATAATTGCTCTACTGTAATCATAATCTAATAAATACCAATAGATACTTCAAATATGCTGTTTTAGATTCCTCAAAAATGGTTTAATTGGTCATAATGGAAAATGCAGATTAATTTCTCACAGTTTACTTTGTTAGCTGTATTTTTAAAAAATATATTTAGAAAAATAGGCAGATCATGGAGGAACAACATATTCAAGATAATTAGTTTTTGTTTATATTGCTGTTTGACCCGTATCATTGTGGACATACTAAAGTGAGGGGCAAAGAAAGAGATAAATTAACCATATCATTCAGATAGAATAAACAGAGAAAGGGGTGAGTGATTTAAGCCTGAAATGGCATAGATACTTATTGAAAAGAAAAAGCAGCAGAATGAGAAGACGAGTAGAAAATGTGTTTGCCCAAGCGTAAAATTAGCAATTATACTGGGTGTCATCTGCAATAACTATTTCAGACCAGATTTAGAGAGTTAATGTTGAACAGTGAAACTGTAAGTTAGCCATTACGCCTATGTTCAATCAGCAGAGGCTCTGATATGGTGCACAGCCTGGCTAAAGAAAATGCGCTTATATGCACTGATAAGCCAAGATGGCCGCCATCTGCCAGGAAAGCTTTCAGTCTATTTATTTTTTTAAAACCCGTATGCTGACCTTGGCTGGGCAAGAACAAATTGGTATGAAATCACATCACAGGTTTATCAGCATTTTTATCTCTACTGTATGTGTGTGTGTGTACGCACTGTAAATTGGCAGTTTTATTTACTTTCTTTTCATTGTTCACTGGGACAGGAGAAGTGCATAGAAGCTGCATAAATGAGAGGGCAAAGATGCATATGAAGCTGTGCTGGACATGGCAGGTGGAAAAACTAATTAATTTTCAGCCAATACAACCATGATAGCCGGCTGCCATGGTTGTATTAGTGCTGCATATATGCAATCAAAAGAGCATCAATCTTCAGTGTGTTCTGCCATATTATTGTAATAACCTCAGCTTTCAGATTCAGTTTGAACTGTCTGGACAACAAGATGTGAAACTCGCAGTGCTATTCAAACACTGATATCTTCATTTTACGTCGTGAACACTTTCATTCATATCTGGCCAATGTGTCCACCAAAACATTCATGCTCATTTGGTTTCATTATTCCGCAGCTCTCATAAAAAATAACCATCTGTCCTTGGTTTCCAGAGGAAGCACATTTTTAAAATCCCTCCGCTTTCATTCATCACCATGATGTCACATCTATCACCGTGGCGACGCGAATACAAATGAGGCAGATGCACACTCAGTGGCCCGCTGTAAATAATTTACTGTTTTGTTTTATTGGAAACAGAGACACAACATTATTTTGTGCTAGGACTCCCCTTGACCAAGGTCTGCAGACGCATTCATCCCAGACGCAGAGAGAGAAAGAGAGTTTCATGTGTCTTTATTATGCATTATCACTCCAACCATTAGGAAGGGCTCTCTCATGGCCTGGACAGATGCTTGAGTGCTGTTAGCAAAATGATGTGATGTGTCATGTAGCTCCCCACAACCATATGCTGAACATATATATTAGTTACGTCTTCACATGGCTAATTCAGACGTGCCTTCTTCTCTCTTTCGGTGAACTGTAGTGGACACATGGCCACATACGTACAGTATACTTTGCATGCAGCGTTTGCCCTCCAATGTCCCCTATACAGTTAGTGATTTATATATATGCTGTGCAAGGTACATTTCAAGACATACTGTACCTTGGCAAAGAAGTGATCCACCAATTAAAGTGCAACTGGTAGCGTTAATCCTAGCACACCAGTTCACTGACAGTGCTGATTATAAAAGCTTTAATTGCTGGTTTTAATTACCCAAGCATCACCGCTTGGAGTGACAGCTTTAGGACTCTCGACTTTTCATCCCCTTTAACCCCCCGGCCTGTCATAAGCCCACTGGGAGGGTGACTTAGTGGAATTGGCTACAGTTGTGATCTACAGCAACGTTGCCACACTGCACAAGCCATCTAATCAAGCTCAATGAAGTAAGACGCACAGATCCATAAAGATCTAACGGTCAACCATTTTTCTGACCATACAGTACGATAATCTAATTCTTTTACAGTCAAAACACCTTCATATTACACATTACTCAGCTGATTCTCTATGGTGCGATATCAGTGTCACAGAGAGAGTCCGTGACATATCTCACAATCCATAGCTTGCCCAAGGCAACCCCTATACCAGAACTATCCACCCGAGGAAAATCAATTTGTCTACCTCGCCATGTGTCACGCATCAGTAACACCGGGACCTTCCTCTTTTGTTCATTTTGAGACAGAGGTCTTCAGTTAATCAGAAACGGCTAATGAAAAACATGTAAACGAAGGCGACCAGTGAAAATGACCTGACATGCAATTGCAGAATTGAATGCCATAAAAATATTGTATGTCTTTGTTGGGCATTTAAACCTGTGTTGCATATGTAGTACTCTATATGTAGTACTCAACCTCTACAATACCTATTCCTTCCACATATAAAGGCTGTTGTGGATACCGCAAGTGGTGGCAGAAATATGTTACTATACTTAAAAGTAGTCACCGGAAAGTGAACACTATCCCACTATCCCATTACCCCAATATATTTTGAAGTTTTCTAATGTTGATTGAGAGTTCATGCCACGGTCGTCAGTCTCCACCTTGTTTGCTGTTTCTATGTTGTAAAACGGCACAGATTCCCAAATGGCTTTTCATATACTATTAAATGTGGCCTCCTTAGCGCTGTTGTAGAAAATCTTACCTTGTACGTACCTCATTCCTTAATCCAAACGGTTGGGTCTTTAACGTCTTTACAATTTTTATAAAGTACTGGAGTATTATACAGCATGCTCACCTAGTCATGAGCCACTGAAGCAGAATTATAAGGTTTGGTTTATGATGATAATCAATGACACCATGACGCATAATATATTATTCAAACAAGTGGAATCTTGGCAAAGTTCTTGTTTAATTTATAGCATTAGAGCTTTGAATATGAATAGTCGAGTCAGTTAAAGAGATTGGGTGAGAAGAGTGTGCTCATGCTTTCCGCTCGGTCAAGTGATGATGATGCTTGTGAGGTTGGAAAATGACTTGCAACAGCAGAATGTGGGCCATCATCAAGTCAATGTCGTGATAGCATGTGATGGTGGATAATGCAGCGCAAGGCATGCGGTATTAGGGCTATAAAAACAGAGATACAATCCTATTTGACAAATGGAGTGTAGCAAGCACAATGTCACATTGGCGTTGCCACGGCTAAGACGTCGCCTCACATAGGCTAAGCCACGCTCTAAATATGAAGCCTTAACTAAATCTCATAGCTTATCTGATAGCAGACACTTCAGTGAAAAGTGCTGTGGCTAGGAGTTTCCATCCCCGCCATCACTGATTTGTTAAGGCCACCTCGCCTCTCCCATCTCCCAATACTCTCCCTTTCCAGTCAGCCACATTCTCACTGCTCCCATTGCCTGTCCACTCCTCTCCCTCCATCCATTTCACCATGGTCTACTGCTCCCTATCTCCTGCGGGGATTAGCAGGCTAAAACATGGGGTGAGACTCGGTAGCATATGGGAGGCGACGACTCCTCGGATCGCAAATTCGCCCATGATTGAGGGTTGTACCGCCTGGCCCCCCAACTGGGCAAGTAGGAGTTGAGCGGTGCCACTCTGGGTAAAATGACCTCAGACTGACATTAAAGCGACCTTGAGCGGGATTTAGTGGGCCAGTGCTCTCGCTGGAACGCGGTGATAAGGCCCCAGATTAACAGATGAGACTGGAGGGGGATGAGACCATCCCCTGCGATGCAGGAGATTAAGGAAGGAGAGATGCAAGATGTGCGTGTGTATGTGCGTGCACACACACACACACACGCACGCACACATAAACACACCAAAGACATCGAAGTTTAGTCAGTGTCATCTGTTTTCTTGTGATTAACTTTGGTTTGCAGTCTATTATTCGCAGGTGGGCCATATTAGGCCAAGTGACAAATTAGGACATAATATAGAGATAGATCGTTTAATCTGCCTAATGCAAAGGCCCATTAGGGGCCTTCCCCATACTAGGAGCACAGTTGAAAATTTTCTCTCATTAAGTGCAGCTGGACGTTTATCATGTAAGATCATATGATTCTGATCATAATCAATTAGATTATCAATCAATCAACCAATCAATCAATATTTATTTATAAAGCACTTTTCATACAAATTCATGTAACATAAAGTGCTTCACACTACATCATTAAAAACAATGCAAAATGAGTATAAACAATACAATATATAAAAAATAAAGTAATACCACCACTCATGTTACACTCATCAACACAACCCTCCAATCACAAATAAACATCGAGAGTCCCATTCCCACCATCCCCAAAACAAAACAAAACATTATGAACACATTTTTTCCTCACCCATGGAAGAGTTTGCCAGAATTACAGACCAGTCAATTAATATTAATTAAAATTATTTATTCACTAATGCATCAATCATAGAGTCAAATGTGGTATACCACTTGCAGCCAGCAGGGGACCTGCCTTTATTAATATAAAGCACCTGTACCTGAATCAATTAAAAATGTATTATGGCATAAGGTTGATACCATGTTCAAAGGCCAGTCGATGCCACTTAGATCTCTTTTAGCCTTTCACGACTCTCTATTTAGGTTTTTCTCTATTTTCCAATGTCTGAGAACCAACATCTCTCTCTACATCAGTGATGGACACACGGTTATAATCAAACCTTTTCTCCGCAGGCGGAAAAACACAGATAGACTATCTCGTGTCCTGCATGATAACAACATCAGTGGGCTGCTAGAGAAAGCCCTAAGGCTTAATCAATAGCCTGGCTATGGCTAAGCAAAATATTATGTCAAACATGTGTCCTCCTGTGAGGGAGATTGGACTCTTATGTATGGTATGGTAATTAGTGAAATAAATAGAGTCTCGATGAAGCCATTGGCTATAGTCGAGGCCACGGAGAGCAAAATCCAAATGCATGCGACAATGAAGAGGACACTGAAGAAGAGGACACACCAATGTTAAAAGATGGTAAGAGTGTAGTTGCAAGGACCGCTGCTGACATTAAATTATGAGATTAGTTACACAGTGTTCCTGCATGCCTGACTTTGTTCCATAGCAAATTCAGTGTTCAACCTGTCTGCTTACACTTTGCAAAATTCCAGGCTTAGTGGTCACATTGATGTTTTCTATTGTGTTCTATCCCAATTACAGCGTTTTTTTTTTTTTTTTCCAAAAGGGTTATTGTTTTAAAGCAGACCTGCTTATGCTATATTTTTCTTAATCTATTATTGAGTAACTAACAATTACATAAAGGAATAACCCTTATTGCCAAAGGTTCCAAAAAGAAATACATCAGCAGCCATTACTTTTAGTTGGTATTTGTGTTGGATTTGTTCCTAGCAAAGCCAGGTATACACTGGATGTTCCAGTATGTGGTTTACACCAGAGCCATGTAGAGAGAGAGTCACGTCATCTCCCTTCACACCAATAGACAATTATTTCACAGCAATGGCGGATCGTGGAGCTTCAAAACAGTTCCCGGAAGTTAGCCGCATATTAAAAGTATACCCTATACATTTTATTGTAAATGTAAATCGCTGCACTCATTACCAAAAAATCTAGTTATACCTCTGTATATATCTATTCAAATTGCCCATTAAGTATTTCCTGTAACTGTTTAGCCCCTCCATGAACCATGTGACCACTGAACAATTTAAACTTCTGTTGGTGCAGCTCTCTCTTTCCATGGCTCTGGTTTGCACGTCAACAAAAACTTTTGGTACTGTAACATACATTTCCCTCTCCACCACTGACCCCCAACACATCCCCTACTATTCAGTAAAATGTTTGTATACAGTAGGTGAACAAAAAGGCTACTAAAAGCCATAGTCATGCGACCACTTCTATGGACATCCAGAGATTTAATATGCAATACTAATTATTTCCTCTAGGTGGCAGTACACAGCAGCACTTGCTAAATGGGTCTCTGCTGCAGGCTGAAAGCAACTGCATAGTTTGTATTCTAACAGCACTCTTTGATGTGAATAGCTGAAACAACCACATTCAGTTCCCTCAGTTTGTTTATATTTGACATTGCTCACAAGCATAGGCTACCAGGCAACAGTTAGGCTACTGCTCCTCATTAGAGGTTGTTCCAATTCACATTACATATGTCCCTCATTGCTACGGCCAAGCTGATCACATGCCCGCTGGAGTTCTCATCGCTCACACGCACGGCCCTGCTAGGCTGGCAAGCGGCCGCTTCTTCGAGAGTCCTCTGCAACAACAAAACCTTTTTTTATTCCATGTTTTGCCCTGCGAACACAAAGCGGGCGCCTCTTCACCTGTCAGCCTGAATATTCAGCCCAGTGTTCCCTGCTGAATGATGACCGGTGGTCATACTTTCCCACATGGGGCTGTGGGCACCGGGACAAAGGGGGCCACAGTCCTTGCTGGATTACCTCATGCTTTTGGTCCCTAAAGTGGCTAGGCAGTCTTTTCACCCCCACCCCTCCTTTCCTGTGTTCTGTAAATATGGAGGGGGGAAAAAAGGAGACAAGGAGCTGAAGTAGGTAAGGAAGAAGTCCAACATTGGAGGAGAGTTTGGGTTTGGGGGGGAGGAAGGGGGAGGAAGGGGGGGGGGGGTTAAATGTTATAGAAAAGGGTAAAGGAACAACTTAAGAATGTGTTAACGAAATCAATTGGGAGGGGAGAAGAGAAAAGAGAACAGGAGGGCTCTTGTATTTAGTATTCATCCCTGTTTGTATGATTAGGCCAAACAGGGCAATTAGTACAGATGGAAAATGGAGATTGGGTCTAAACAGAGGACTACTAATTTGCCTAAGAGTTTCCTGAGGGACACATCTCACCCCAAATGAACCTGCTAGTCTGACCTCAGATGCCACACAGCGTAGGTTCTCAAACATATTCATGACATGGACCTCCCAAAAACATTTAAGTCTATAGTCAGCAACCTCTCCATCTGTTGTTTACCAGGGGGCCAGTGACGCCATCTTGGAGTGGGAACTCCAAAATATGACTTGAGATTCAAAGCAGGACATTTCCATTTTGCAGGGAGGTATCTGATAGGGATGACATGGTATTGTTTAGCCGGGCAAAACATTCATACTGTATCTAAGTAAAGGAACTGTTCAAAGGTAGCTTTCTATGAAATGACTCAAGGTCAGTAAATTACTATGCAACTTTGGTGTCATTCAACAGTAATCTTTTGTATTACCGTGAAAAAGGTTGGGTATTCCAAATAATTCTAAACAACTACCAGACAGTACAGTAGTTGTGTATTGTATACCAAACATACTGTATATAATAAAAGTACACAGTGAAAATATCTTGTGCTGGCTCCATCGTTGAATAAATCCCAAAAGAGATTGATCTGATACCAAATTATGGCCTTTATATTTTCTCTTCAAACTAATTACTGTAATTAATAGTACTGAAATCCTTAATTAAGCGATTTTGTCAACCAAATAACTAAAGGAACAATAAGGTGAGAAGGTGATACAATATGGAACAGAATGCAAGCTGTAACAGCAGATGGATTTCAGAATGGCCAGCAGTCTTGAGGCATCAACTGTTTCAAATCATAAATGAATTGGAAAAACAGTTAATATCTCACTGGACTGAGCTACATCGATTTTACCCTCAGAGAACAAAAAAAAAAAAAAAAGACTAAGAAAATCACTTTGCAAGCACTATGAGGCTCAAGTCTGTGGGTGTACCAACTTAACCTTGAGCTGCTGAATAATTTGTCTTTCATATGATAAGAGCCTATGCACTTTGGTGGATGTTTGCAAGCTGCAAACCCCAACACACAATATTTCAAGTAGACATAGAAGAATGCGAAGTGATGTGACCAGGTTGTGACAATACATATAAATACATGAATAAATAAGTAGAAACGTTTAAAGTGTATAACAAGTGCTAAATAGATTAAGTAGTGTTACATATCATCATCATCATCATCATCATCATCAAAACACACTAGAAAATCGTAATTAACTACACATACTCTAGAATTTCAACTTCCATTGGTGCCTAGCATAAACTGCACATTTATATTTCTGGTAGGAGATATACAGAAAATCGTTTTACTATATATCTTTACTTGATGGCTTGATGCTCTGGTTTATGAGTTAAATGCTGATAATAATACCACATTTGAAGATATATATGACTCATGATATTATAGTGTGAACTGAGAAGTTGAACAAACGTGTAAAAACATTGGTGCTAAGAGGATTTGCATTCATGTAATTTAATAATAATAATAATAATAATAATAATAATCTTTATTTATGTAGCACTTTTCATACAGAACTGCAGCTCAAATTGCTTTACAGAGAGGGAATATATGCACAGTTGTGCTTCCCATAAACAAATACAGAAATACAGAGCAAAGTAATGTGTCTCATGCACGAAAGACAAACAATATGCAATATGTTAAATTAGTGTTTCATGTCAAGCTTGCAAATGTGAAAATATGGTGTTAACCGTGATTTTTTTTTTTACACCAAAATTAGGGATGGCATGATCCAGTTTTTTCTGTCCCGATACCGATACAGATTCCAGTGTTAACCATCTCGTACGTTTGGTCTATGGTTCGCTAAAGAAGGATGCGACTGCGTGCTGCGTTACAGTATCGTCCGATACAGAGTATCGATCCGATTCCAGTGTTAAATTCAATTTTAAATTAAGTTGCAAGTAAATGACAGCCAATCTCTATTTTAGGATTTAGAACCCATTTTAGAAACCCGCTGCTGACAGTAGACCTATGCATTTACATTCATTTAATTATCCCCATGGATCGGATACAACCGTCCAATTGTCACCGATACCGATCCAGCTATTTAAGTTGGTAATGGTCCGATTTCCGATCTCAGTATCGTATCGGTGCCATCCCTAACCAAAATGTCAAGCCATATAATACATATAAGATAAACACAAATATTGTTTAATTGAAGTGACTAATCTATGATTAACATAAATGGGAATTTTGTGGGGTTGAAATACTGTTGTGGCATCATAACGTAGGCTTTCTCTATGGACGGTGGATATATTTATGGACATGTGGCCTTTTTATTCTATAAATGGTTTGAAATCTGTAGGGCACTTTCCTGAATGGTTCCCATTGATCTGTACTCACATGGCACCTGTGACTGACAGAGCCAATCAGCCTATCACGGCCCTCCAGACGGACAGACACTCATTTACAGGTGCGATAAGGTAGGATGAGTTTGATTGATTGACAAGCTGTCACGGAACCACTGGGGCATTACAAAACTGACTGAGCATAGCAATATTGTGTGGGCATACAATATGCACGTGCATGTTCATATGTAGCTGTGTAGTCTATGTGTGTGTGCGTGCGCGCGCGCGTGTGTGTGTGTGCGTGTGTTTGTGTGTGCATGGGTGTGTGTGTATACATAGCTAGAGTATGTGTGGTCAGCCTTATACAATACAGATTGCCATCACAAATTGAGAACGGAGACAGCTAAAGAATCAACCTGTCAGATTGGACACACCCACCTCATCAACGAGTGACCGACACTGAATTAAATACCTCTTAAGGCTAGGCCTATAGTCAGCAAACTAGAGGTTGTACAGTACACACAACATAACATGCTCCTAAACAATGGGCTATGCCCCTTCCATTTGTCTAAGTATTTTCTCTCTCTCTCTCTCTCTCTCTCTCTCTCTCTCTCTCTCTCTCTCTCTCTCTCTCTTTATCCTGTAGTTCAGTGTGGGATACAGCAGTGCCATTATCAAACACAGCCTGTCAGCACAGATGGCAGATGTTTGCCGTTTAACACTATACAGACAGCTACATACAGTACTGTAGGTGGCCAAAATCTGGAAACATTTATTTTTATTCCTAGACACTCATACCCTTCCTCCCCTCTCCCCCTTCATCATTTCACGTTAGATAGCTGATTTAAAATGGTTGAAAGCCACAAACATGAGGAATTACCATTCTGTGATGGTGTGATATGATTATATCTGACATATTATTAATGGAGAGCAAATGCATTTTATTACAGAATGACTAGTCATCCTGGTCATTTACCAGTAAAGATACTTAACTCACAGATCTCATACTTCTCATACTTTAATTATACAAACCCTACATATTATTTCAAAACGTGAATCCATTTTCTACAAAATGTTCAATGGTGTGTAGACATTGTTCAGTGGCCCGGAGAACGAGAACGTACCGCAGTATATTACTATACATGGAGAACTACTGCCCTCTAGTGACCAAACCATCATTATCACTGCAGATGAGCAACTGATAAAACAGACAGAAGAGACGAACGACATGAAGAGACTCAGACATTTGCTCATACTGACCCAAGACGTTAGATCGACCTCAATAATTTGAGTAAAAACGTTTCATACAAATAAGATATTACAATTTTCAAGACCCACATCTTGAAAATGTCACCCTGCCAAAAGTATTGCAGTTACGGTAATATTGTTTTGAAGTGAACATGCCAAACAGTTTTGGTCAAGCCTGATATATGGAGCTATACAATAAGGTAATGCATGCCATAATAATAATAATGAATTTATAATGATAAAGTATTTTCAGTAATCATATTTTAATCAAAGAAGCAAAGGAAAATAACTACTGTATAATTTTGTGTAGCCCTTCAGCACGGATAGTCAATAAATATTAACATAACATAATTAGATCACTTTGGTGGGTTTGTTCTGTGCCTCAGTTTGGTGTGTGTGTGTGTGCGTGTGTGTGTGTGTGTTTGTGTGCGTGTGTGTGTGTGTGTGTGTGAGAGAGAGAGTTTGTTGACACATTTCTGTGAGGATAGTCACGTTCAAGTGGAGCCCATTTCACCACCACACGCACACTTGTTGCTGATACTTGCTGACACCGAGACCCAGCATCCTCTTCTCAGAAACACCGTGGCATGCAGCCATACAGTTCTGTTAGGTACCTTTAAATAGCATCAGCATTTTATACAGTCAATGCTGTATTTCAGACAAAAGGCCAACCAGATGCCATACATCGACACAGTATTGTAGCTTACAAAGGATTTCAACATTTAGACCATGTTACTGCACAGACTATTTTCTAACAGCATGGACAGAACTTACTGACACATTCTAACTGTGATGCTATTCCTGAAGTCCTACAACTGTAGGTTTACTAAGTGGTGTTGGAGTGCAAGATGCTTTGTCAGGTGTGCTGTTCCCAGAAGGAGCATCACGCTTCCAAACAAACCGTCCCCCCATGACAATAAAGACCACAACCAGGACGTTGAACATGTTAGCTGATCAGAGACAAAAGAAAAATTAGCTAGACGGAGGAAACTATGTGAGTCATCTAAAGGCCAAAATATACTTTCCGTGTTCGCGGAAGGAGGCGGTCCACATTCTGTGCCTGTGACGTAAATTTCGGAAAAGTTTTTTGGGCCCTAATTTTGTGTCCATGCAGACCAGTGCAAATGTGCATGTGCAAGACTGTGTATGCAATAACCTTGATACAGTGGTAGTGCTCTGAGATGTGTGCACATTGCACAATGCCACACGTTGAGCAAGGCCACACATATAGTTATATTACAGTTAGTATATTTTGTCTGTTCTGTTTTCACCCAACAGAAGAAATAAACAGGCATAATAGACATATTATGGGCCCCCATCAAAGACGAATTATAGGGGAGGAGACCCCGACCCCCATACCACTCTGTGTGCGTTCACCTTGGAGCCGATTAACAGTGAGCAACATTTGGGAGATGGGGAAGCTAGGCTAATCAACTCAAATCAAATAAAAAGTAGTTACAAACAGCAAGGCAGTATTTCAGTGTGGTTAACAATTTTATTGTGACAGTAGGATGTTAAATATTTGATATACAGCGTGCATTATGATTGCGTGTCCAATCCAGTTTCTTACGCAGTGCTCTTGATTATTATTGGTGCCCAGTATACAACAACTTCAGCTAATCGTGAGTGCATTCATTTAGCAAATTACAGCTGGTTTGGATCGGTGACCAATCGAAAAGTGCATCCTTAGAAACTACTAAACATACAGCAGCTAATGGCTAGCAAAGCTGATGATGAGCAGTCTGGTTAAACGCATAAGAGCAATTAAGGAGAAACCTATTATTGTAACCATATGCAAAGTTAGCACTGTGCTTGGACCAGAACAAGTCTAGGTTACAGGCCTAAAAGTCAGTCATTCAGTAGCACAAAACCCAGGCAGCCACAGAAAACACCCCGCTTTGGGAAAACAACATGAACTCTGATTCTGAACTCGGCAGCTAAATAGACTATGACATATTTCACATTGTTGTCACCAGTTTGCAAGTGATCTATGGCCAGCTGTTTCACCCTGCAGGACTCACTCGAGTCAAGTTACTGCCCCCATCACCCAACCCGATATAATAGCTCTAAAGCAGAAACACACCACTGTAGTGTTGGAAAGGCATACTCCATCTCATGGGGGAGGTGGCATATTCTGTTCCAGTGTGCAATATCACATATTAAAAACAACAAGTAAATATTTTCAGAATGCATAATTACAATCTACAGACCTAACAAAAACATGTGTTTCATGTGTTTTACCGTAAAGTTGCCCATTGGGGGGTATACCATTGTGTTCCAGTGTGCAATATCACCTATTAAAAAACAAGTAAACATTTTCAGAATACATAAATTACCATCTACAGACCTAACAAAACATGTGTTTCATGTGTTTTACCCTAAAGTTGCTCAATAGGGGGCATACCATATTGCATGACTAATGTATATTTTGGGCTAGTGTGCATTTCAGATAATACATTTTTATGGTTTGACATGGAACTGCTGACCCTAAGTTTAGGTGTTATAGGTTGAGGCTACTATTGTACCCACCATTGTACATTTGTTCAAAATTAAAATATGACACATGCAAAGTAAATTGACAGTCAGAGACATGTACAAGTCAGTCCAGCCCAAACAAATCACATCCTATAATAACACTATTCAAGAATAATAACATAGTTCAAGGAATGCAGTTATTAGATGTAAAACAAGAATTCTGCTGTGTATATTACAATATGTACTGCATTATATGTTTACACTTTATGGAAAGACTCTGCTCAAATATTGGAGGATTTCAAATACCAATTGTGGCTATCCACATAATATAAAGCAAGCCAACCAGTGCTTCCAACGGCTGCTGTGTAAAGAATTGCTCCTATAAGAGGAAGTTCAAAAACACACTCCAGTGTAGTATACATGTCAAGTACTGTATGTGTTCCTTCTAGAATGGATACAATGAGCTGCAGATTTAGAATCAGAAAGACGAATTGGAGATAACAGGAGGGTTGTGCATCACTGCCTCCAGTGGTCATTAGACAAATTGCATACATTTACACTTAGAAATATATGGTTCACACAAATGTTAGGGCCTTTATATCTATTCCATCCAATATAAAACAAATGACAGAATTGGAATATAGAGGAAATATAATCATCAATATTATATATATTTGAAATTGTATCTCCTAGTGACAAAGTTCAGAAATGCCAGTGACTGGGAAAAAAACTAATTAATTTCACGTGTATTTATAGCATTCTAAACAAAAACTTTTATAAAAGTAGAAATCTAAATGTAGGATGTCATAGTGTATTTTCAAGGGAATATATTATCAGTCAATTCTGAGATTGCATGGTGGATAGATTTTCCCATGTTTGTTTGAAATGACAAGTGTGGTAAGAAGATGTGACCTTAACCCAACAGATTATTCTGCTGGGTAATAGCTCAGTTCTTGGACCTCACAACATCTTTATGGACAATGGGAAAGTACATTTAGTACTGGGTAACACCATTTTAGGGAAATATTATGCAATATGAATACATTTTGTCATTAGTTGGACAGGTCATACATACAGTACACCAGCAAATGTAAGCAACCAATATTCTATCAGAATAGTTACAGCATCTTGTATTGTGTCCACAATCATGTCAATATATCATTCAATCCAACAAAGTGCCTAAATGCATAACTGCAGAATAGGATTTTTTATTTTATTTTATTTTTTCATTGTAGTAGTAGTAGTAATAGAGCAGTATAGAGAAGAGAGCAGCTTAATCATTATATTACCAGGATGTATCTTAAGTTATATTTTTTTAAATCTTAAGATATGCAAAAAGATGCTGTACATTGGATGTTGTCAACAAGAAGTAAGTACACTGTGAAAAGCTTCCTTTGCTCCTGTCCTTATACAGTAGTCCATGCAGCTACCACTTTAAAGTCTGACCCTATGTCAGAAAATAACAATAATCAATAATACAGTTTAACAATATTAAGGCATCACAAGACAATATCAGGCGTATGGTGCAAGAAAGACACACAGTATGTTCCTTTTTCCTAAATGATTAACCATCAATGCTGCTATCTGCTCTCTGGTCTCTAGGAATAAGAGCTAGATGCAAAACTAAACATCCTTATCTTGCATCCCAGGAGAGGCAAATACTGTGGTTTGCTAAAACCCTTGATCTGCATTAGCTGAATGTGTTGTATGGCATAGCAAGTACACGGTAATTAAACACTGTACATGCCGTACCGTGTATACATTAGTGTGCAATGTTTATTTGTCATTTTGACAGGGTTCATACATTTTCACATACATAATTCAGAGGTCAACTGATATAGGCTTATAATAAATATATATTTCTTCTGTACTGTATGTTATTTTTAATGTGTCATATGAGATACAGAAACTTACTAATTATAGGGTTATTTTCTGTAGCTTTGCAGCTACAAGCCACAACAGGCTTACATCTCTTTACGATAATAAACTCCCTAGATCAGCCTACCTTCCTTTACAATAGCGAGGAGGAGAGACCAGAAACATCAGGCGATTCAGAGGAGGTTATCTCATTGGACCATTGGATGGTTGAAAGTTGGCAGTCTGACAGAAGTCAGTACTTATGGTAAATCTGGAGATTTCCGGGAAAACACTTGACACTCTGCATCCACAGCAGCAAAAACAGTTTAAAAAATATGTTCTATTTATAACAACGGGAAAGCAATAAAGCTGAAGAAGCCTATAGGCCCGTTGGACATTGTAATTTTTGAGACATCAATTATTGTTGTATTTGAAAACTACTATATAAACACAAACATTGCTAAGGTGTCTTGTTCTACCCTGTTTAGAGCTATAAACTGATAGAAACTCTTTGATTGCTGTGATAGTTTCAGTTTTGTGCTACAGTATATCGTATAGTATACCATACTGTATTTCTCAAACTAGGCTTTTTAGCTACCTGATGCAGTGCATCATCTTGTCCAGCAGAGGTCAGAATATACTTTGTAATGAATTTAAATTCAACAGCGTAAGACTACTGTTGACACATGGGGGTTGTCGTTATACTAGCCAGAGCATATAGGTCTACATCGTCTAATTAATGGGTTTCTGCAGACTGATAACGACCCAATCATTAGAATCAGCTGTGTTGGAGCAGGGAGACATCTGAAACATGCAGAGCAGTAACTCTCCAGGAACAGGGTTGGGCAGCCATGGTTTACAGGCTGTAGTACTGTATATTGCTTTTGTTTTCATATATCAGTTATTTTAGTTTCTCACATACACTCAGGAACTTTCTTTTTTTTCAGTCTAGCTAGCAAGTTGTTATATTCTAATATCTGAAATACTGCAATGAATCTTTCCTCACACTAGCACATACCGGTAATGCCAGTAAGGAAATAAGAAAAGCAAAGAAAAGGTTACACGAGTATCTCATCTATTAAATGCTCAGTGTGCTTCTCTCAGGTTGCATGATCGATAGTTGTGAAATGTCTTGTCGAGTTTATACTAAATTACAGTATAAAGTCCTTAGGGGAATTCCAACATGAGGTATGTTCTAAGTATTCCTATCCCATGACATTGAATAGATGGCAGACCTTTTCTGTTACATGCTGTTACCTTACAGTGAAGGACAACATTGAGAGCAGGAGTACGTTCCGTCAGTATATCCTGTACAGCCATTGTACTCTGTACCGTCACACGGATTTGGAATGTGGAATGCAGTGAATGTTCAGCCCAACCGGCTCCGGAAAATGCCTCTTTCTGACATCACCGGCCTGCAGACTAGACTAGCTGCTTCAATTTGGTCCTTCGGAAAACAGACTAACTTGGAGTCAGCAGTTTTGTTATATTTGAACAACAGTACACCGCCTTGGTCTAATGCAACTCTTATAGTGCTACTGTGTGTCATACAGTAGCCTGTGTAATCTCTAGCACCAATGTCTAATACCTGTCTCTGCTGTGCCCTCTGCTCTGGTTTGTATGCCAATATAGTTAGCTCAACGCACTGATATAACACAGCTGCTTTCTAAATTGCACAATGTTAACCATTGGATGGATGTCTTTAGTGTTGAGTTTATCTGAGGCTAACAGTGCCAATTTATACACTACTCAGGACCCAGCATTGTTTTATTGTTGACCCTGCACATTTGCAACAAGGCTTTCACAGAGGGACATAAAAGTGGTTTAGCCCAATAGGTCAGAACACATTTGAAGCTTTAGCAGGGCACTGGGCTTCAGTTGAATGTGTAAAATATAGTAATAAAAAGTTAAATATACCTTGGTGAGACATGTACTCTATCAGAGAGTAACATAAATTGTTTATCAGTGCTAACACTGCTTCTGTAAGATGAGCAGTGACCGCATAAATACAGGCCATAAAGCCTTTATTAAGACCTCATCGGTGTCATAGTCATGGGTGTCATCAGATTAAGCTGAATGGCATCAAAAGAGAAAAACCAGGAAACAGAGTGTCATATACTTCCTCATTTCCTTTTCCCCCTATTTGTAGTAGCTCAGACATATTCTGAGGAAAAACACCTTGTATTATTGCACTTCATTCTCTTTGTTGTCATACCAGGGACATTCTTCAATAGCCAGAGGCTAATTCCTGCGAAAGCTGTAGGTCAGGTGAAACATGTCCCCATACGTGACCTGCAACAATATTGCATGATGCAGACAACATTACCATCACATTTGTGTGTTCTGCAGCTTAATTACACTCAGTAACTGTGCTGTGCAATGCTGCACCTTGGAACGAAAGCTGCCGCTCGTCCTCCCACCCCACGGCCCCTGCTCGGAGAGTAGGAGGTGTTTACTGACTCAGTTTACATAGGTGGGCTTGCGTTTCGGCTTTCTGTTTACACGCATCTTTAGTAGCGGGATGCCCATACCCTACAAACACACATGCAGAAATCACTGACTGCACATATGCATGCCTACACACTGGAAAACAAGCAAACACACGCGCGTGCACGCGCACATGAACACGCGCACATGTCCGCGCACGCACACAGAGGTACATCAAGTCCTTGCCGATCTTGTGTTGGCACACGGTGATCGTAACACGAGGTCACAGAGAGTAGGGACAGGCGCCAAGTGAGATAGAGGGAGAAAAGGACGGAGAGAGGAGAGTGACAAAAGGAAAAGTGCAAGACATTCTGACCTAGAATGGAGCCGGTGGAGCAGTCCACGGAACGTGCACCATGTTACTCTGCTGCATTTGATTAGGGCCCTGTGCCAAGAGCGTCACAGGATCACTGCACACACACACGAATACATATTGTATATATTATGCACTTATGTGTACATAATCAGTAGACATGCATTGATTTAATGATCAAACATTTATTCATGCGCATACATAGCTAGATGCACACACACAGCCACGCATGCACGCAGACACACACAAACAGACACACACGCACAGTGACGATCTGCTAGAAAAGAAATCGATAGCTATTAGAAAGCCCAGTGAGATCGTATTGCTCTCTGTCCCTCTCTCTTGCCCATAATGTGTGCCGGCCATGGTTTGTTGCAGTAAAAGAGCTGTGTACTTCTCAGATGGTCACAAGCTATTACTGTAACAGCCCAACATTACCAGCAGTGCGCGTCCTATTTGTGAGTCCAAGAATTGTTTATTATGCCGATACATAATGACTTCCAAGACAATGGTTGGTCCAGAAAGTAGAAGATACTTGTTTCAAGGCAGCACCGGATGAGTGTTGATATATACACACTGCATTCACATGTATGAGCTGCATGGCACAATGGCTCTGTAAGGCCACATAGTAACACATAGTAAATGAGAGGACCTGTATTAGAGCTGGACCTTTATTCTTTTATTACTGATGCACCACAACCAGTGACTCTGGAAATAGCCTCCAGCAGAAAAGACAGTCTCTCTCATGCATGATCTCATTACACAAGTTCAGAAATAGACCTTAGCTAAGAGAACATGTTGTCCCACCAATACGACATGACAAGCCAGATCTGGGTCAGAACATTGTGATATTGCCGCCTCTTTCTAAATGGGAAGCTCCTCAAAGCACTGTCTGCGCCCAACTGTCTTCTTTCTGGGCCGGCCTTTTATTTGAAGTTAGAAAACACGGGGCCTATTTAGAGGGTTACAGTATGAAGGGTATCAAATTGCACCATGGTTATGTTCCATGTCATTTCTTAAGCTATGTGCAGCATGCCCCTTTTATTCTCTTTTTCATATGCACTTGCAGCAATCAGAGATTCTTACCGAATTGTGTTGCTTGAAGAGTGCGCATAATGACATATGCATTATTATTTTCACCAATCTGAAGGCTTACTTTTTTTCTACAATGTCTGATAACCTGTTATTGCTGTATATTATAACATATTCAGGCGGTGTAGAGGAGTTTTTCATAAACAAATCAAATAAAAAATGAGTCACGATTAATTCCCAATCATCATACTGTATGTGGTGAATTCTGCAAACCTGCGTTTGAGTCAGCCTACATCTCCACATGCTGCTTGCCATTTGTACCTCTCTCTCTCTCTCTCTCTCTCTCTCTCTCTCTCTCTCTCTCTCTCTCTCTCTCTGTGGCCATAACCAGCCTCTCCTCCAGAGCAGTGGGGCAGGCTTCACACACACCCTCCATCTCATCTCAACCACAACACGGTCAGAATAACCCTTCATATAAGCCAGAGTAAACAATTCCTCTGCAATGCCCCCACAGAGGTCTGTCAACTGAGAGGTGAGAGGTCGAGCAGTAGCAGGGTTTTGCAAGGTCAGAGGTAGGTCCTAGGATTGTTAGCACTTTGTCTCCTCTGGGCTTTGGGACCAGACAGCTGTCCTGCTCAAGTTAAGCTACATGAGCACAGGTTGTATGCGCCCAGTTCAGTTGGTACTGGTTGTGCAGTAACAGACTTGTAAGTGGCTGGCTGAACCATTTCTGTTTGAAGGTTAATGGGGTTAATCGTCAGAAGAGCACCGCGATAAGTGAAGGTTAAAATAATATAGCGAAATTAGTTCATATGAAGCGCCGAAGTTCAGCACTTTTGCACAGTAACCGCGCTCTGACGGGTGCATGCGGGTACATGCGCGTGTGTGTGCGTGTTGCAGCTGTTCCTAGAAGGCGTGGGGGAAAGGGAGAATGAAGGCAGAGAACAGGGGCTCTCCACTGTATTATATGTAGCCCCTGTTGCTCTGCCCACCCACCCACTCCTCAAGTTTCACAGCCTACAAGTGTGAATCATAGGGTCGTCTAAATAACACACACACACGCTGACACATACACACAAACAAACATACACACGTGCACACTTTTCACAAACCGAGGAGTGATTCACCCCCTAGCCCCCAGGGATGCAGTGACTCAGGGTGAGAGGAGATCAGAACACAATAACGCAAGGAAGAGTGACGGGAGAGAACAGAGAGAGGAGTGCAACGATGAGCCGTTTGTCCTTCAGTGCAATGAGGGGGCAGAAGGCGCAGTCTTGTGCCGAGCATTGAGCTCCCCGGTGCACAATGCCTGGCTTAGTCACCACGGCAACTGAACTGTAGTGCGAAAGAGCGATACCGTCTGGGACGGGCGAGTCCTCATTGTTGTACATGTAGTGGTTTTTCACTGCCTATTGTGGTCTTTTAATGGTTGCTGCTGTCACATGGAGCTGTGCAGATGGAATATACAGTAATAAACTGATTGAATGGAATAAACTGATTTACCTATAATTTAGTACTGCAAACATGCAATGGTAAATGGACTGCATTTATACAGTATAGCACTTTTACCCAAAACGCTTTACATTAAATGCCTCACGTTCACCCATTCACACACACACTCATGGCGATGTCAGCCATGCAAGGAGACACCTGACCACCGGAAGCAGCTATGGTTAGGTGTGTTGCTCAAGGACACCTTGACACTTGGTGAGGAGTTAGCGGGGGTTCAAACCAGCGAGTTCTTGATTACCTATCGGCCCGTTCTACCACTGTGCCACTTGCCGTATTGATTTTATCTGTACGAGTGTATTCCCATTTGATGAATAATAAAGCCTCTAAAGTCATTGAAGTAAGTTTCCTCTCCAAAGATGTATAAATAACATCATGACAGGTAGTTAGTTCCCTGCCAAAACAAGGAGCTAATTTGCATAATACAAATCAAACAGGGATCCCCCAATGAGGGAAATTCCAACTTTCACTTTTTGTTTTTATCCATGAGCAGCTTAGAAACACATTTTGCTATGGTCTTGGAAAACAGGGTTGACCTTTCCATCTCTCGCTATTGTTTGGCTTTCCAGCTTACACCTTTCCACGTTATCCATCAGTGCTCGTATCGCTCAGCCGTCCGTATACTGTAGAGTAATTACTACAAAGGGCTAACCATTTGACACAGATGTTACGGCTGGGTCTTTGCATATGCCCCTAATTGGTGCATTTATGAGTTGTCACATTGACCTTCTTAGACAAGTGAGCCAGACTGACTCACTGTGTGTAAAGTGCAGCATGTTAGCAACAGGCAAACCACACACAGCGGAGCTGAGAGAGAGACAGATTAGCAGCTGGCGTTATGACTCTCACTGGCATTAACAAGCCTTCAGTTCTCCTCTGTGTGGGTGGTGGGTAGGTGGACAGGTGGGCGCGTGTGGGACTGTGTGTGATCGAGTGTGTAGCCAGGGTGTTTTCACTATTGCGTGGTGCAGTAAGCGTTTGTGAGCAACCCCTGCAACTTGATAGCCCCCGTTGAAACAATCAAATGCGTCAAACAACCAGCAGCGCAACTGAAACGGCGCTGAACAATCGTAATGGGGTCTCAGGTTGAATCACTATGCATGAATAAAACACCATTATATTTCCTCATTGCAATTCACACTTCACCAGATGCGTTGAATGTGGACGTCTTCTCAATTGACGCACGTGGAATCACAGCCCCCAAGACCGGGGCACGTGGGTCTTGTTACGCAGAGCGGGTGCCAGGCACGGCGGAGTTTCCTTAAGCAGAGGAATCCCCCTGCTGATTTGACCTGGTTTCCTCTCGTACCACTTCAACTCACATCTCAAGTCACATCTTTCCCTTTCCTTTTACAATTGTCTCCCTTTTTCCTTTTGTATTGGTCTTTATCTCTCTCCCTAACTCTCCCTCTCGCTCTCTCTCTTTCTCACACACACACACACACACACACACACACTCTAACAAACTCTCTTTTTCCTTTTGAATCTCTCTCTCTCTCTCTCTCTCTCT
>JAODTR010021764.1:0-24353 GCA_025399935.1 Amblyopsis rosae
CACCACACTCACCTATAAAGATGACCCCTATAGCCCCTCCTCCACCACACTCACCTATAAAGATGACCCCTATAGCCCCAGCCTCCTGCAGCCTGCGGGCCTTGCCGGCGAACATGCAGTCACCTCGCAGAGCCAACGCTATACGGCCCCTCAGCGCCTCTGTGTTCTCTATAGGGGCGCACGCTGTGTAGGGCACGGCTTCCACTATGCTGCCTTTAACCTGGGGGAAGGGGGTTAGGGTTAGTGCAGTTAAAAATTTTACTTTCTGTCGCAGCGAGCCACCAGATTACAAAAAAAGACCCTTGAATGGAATAGTCTTTCAGAATGGTACGGTAGGCTGAATGGTCATTGAATTGCCTCAGTCAGCTAAAGGTACTGTAGCACCACATTGACAATAACAACTTCCACATAATCAGTATCAAGAGGTCACTGAACATGTGGTTAGATTTTCTAAACAGAAACATTGTTTGTTAAAGGGTTAAAAGGCTGATGATGTTGTTCTTGATAGACATTAAAAGGGTAATAAAATCAAAACTATTCCTTTGACACTTTAATATTTGTCATGCAAATGAATCACCCCGTGTTCCTGCTTGGTAAGGTCCATTCCAAACTTGGCGGGTCCGGCCGTCAAGACCGTCCTACCAAGAAACGGGGGCGATATGAGCTGAACGATGTGCGGGACCACCTCCTCCTCCTCTAGGGTCTGGGTGACCTCCGCCACCAGCTTCACGCGGTACACTCCTCTGTGCTCCTGACAGGGATGGCAGTACAAACACTTACAGTAGCACTTCTCTCACTCCCAGGCTACGTTGAGCGCTTAGCGTAGCTGCAACGCTACGCTTCCATAATAATCAATGAAACCGGCTACACTAGGCGAGCAGTGTGTAAGTTGAGCGTATACGCTGCGGAGAAGCATAAAAACAGAACATTCTCCAATTTTTTATTTTTTTTAAGTGAGGTGGATCCGTTTTTACACATGGAAATAGATCATGAACTGTCTATGTGAATTTTTAAAGCAAGCTACCGGTAATGCTGGCCCGACAACAGGATTTTTTGCCAGATTCTAGGCGCGATTTGCCCCTCCCCACAATAGTGGGGGGCGAGGCTGGTCGGAACCGATCATCTGCCCAAATGATCCTGTAGCGTGAGGTGTTAACAGACCAAATTTTATCGTTTGTGATAGTATTTGGTCTAATATTTAAAATTACAATCGCAAACACCAAAACCTGTTTGATATCAACAACTTGAAATCCTGTAGTGTGAAGGGTACAGCGATTGGAACGCCAGCATTATCGCGCAATAGCCAATGAGACATGAGCTGACAGAGTCACAACAAAGTCGCCATAGAAACTAGCAACCATGTACCTTCCAGATCGCGCTGCAAAATTAAATAAACAAGTCATGGTTTTTCCATTTTCTCAGCCATGCCTTGACTTCCTCCAGAGTTTAGTTTTTCTCTGTGCAAAATATGTAGCACACTCAAGTGCTACTACGGCAACGGCGATCTGTGTTTTGAAGGCATGATTGACAGTCCACCTCACGTTTGATACGCATGCAAGTAAAATAGATAAAAAGAAAACGGTCTTAGGTTTACTTTGGAACAAGCTCTCATATTTATACTGTAATAAGGTATACGTTAATTTAGCAAACATTTTGTGTTTTCGTAATAACAACAAACTAATGTCTTTGTGTGTGTGTGTGTTTTCGTAATAACAACGTACTAATGTTTGGTACGTTGTCTAATGTCTGGTTTGTGTGTGTGTGTTTGCGTGTTTTCTTAGTAACAACGTACTGGTGTTTTTGTGTGTTTTCGTAATAACGTATTAATGTGTTTGTGTGTTTCTTAGTAACATCGTACTGGTTTGTGTGTTTGCGTGTTTTCTTAGTAACACCGTACTGGTGTGTTTGTGTGTTTTCGTAATAACAACGTAGTAATGTGTTTGCGTGTTTTCTTAGTAACAACATAATGGTGTGTGTGTGTATTTTCTAATTAACAACGTACTAATGTGTTTGTGTGTTTCTTAGTAACATCATACTGGTTTGTGTGTGTGTTTGTGTGTTTTCGTAATAACAACGTACTAATGTGTTTGTGTGTTTTCTTAGTAACAACATAATGGTGTGTTTGTGTGTTTTCTAATTAACAACGTACTGTCTGAGTGCCATCTGCAGCCTTGTTCAGCGATGTCAGAGAGATGCCCATGCTCTTCAGGAACTCCACCGGCTCCATGCCACTGTCATGGAGGGGTAGTTCAATTTCCCTGCAAAACCAACAACCACAAACCACATTCAATAAGGGCTATTTGTTAGCATTCATACGGCATATGTGGCAGTGCTAGACAAAACAAATCTATAAAGATCTATGAAGGGGTTTGACATTCCTCTCTTGTGTAGACTGCAGAGCAGAAAAACATACTTCAAGCTGGCTTCATCTGATTCACATTTGCATAATATTTACATTAATTTTAGGTTTTCTAGTTCTTCTCTGGAAACACACTGGCTAGACCGATCCTAGTAAATCCTAAGAAACCAAATTAGCTTTCACTTCAATTCACTTCTATCAATGTCGATAAGCGGGTGAGGTAAAACACAAATGAAAAGGCACAGTATACATTTTGGAGCACTGATTTTCAAATTATGGGCCACCAGGGGGCGCCAGGAAGGTCTCAGCAAATTGGAGGAATTATTAGAGAAGAAATAAATATTTGATTTGATTTATTCTAGATAAGTATTTATTATGAAACATGGTTCCCTGCGCACTCAGGACTTCTTTTAGCTAACAGTACCATGCGCTTTTAGAACAGAGCTCTGCAAAAGGGCCTTAAAGTACTCCGTCCCTTGGAATGCTTTGCAAAGAAATAGAAAAATAAAAACAATCTTGTCACGCCTGGTCATTTGAAAACGCTTATAAAAGCCGTCGTGATTGTTTCCTTGACCTGTCGTCGTTTGTTGTTGATATATTGCTTTATGGTGTTATATTGTTTTTCTTACATGTTTTATTGTCTGTTATTGGGTTTTAATGTAATGCTGCAGCCATTTCACACTCGGAACGTTCTTGAAAGTTAGATTTTCAATCTCAAGAGCCTTTCCTGGTAAAAATTCAGATTTAATAAATAAATAAATAATAAAATGAAACAACCGCAATGTGACTGGACGGACATGGAGGCACACACACACGCACACACACAGAGACACACACACACAGACAGACACACACACACACACAGACACACACACATGCACACACAGAGACACACACAAACACACAGAGACACACACACAGACACACACACAGAGACAGAGACACACACAGAGACACACACAAAGACACACAGAGACACACACAGAGACACACACAGAGACACACAGAGACACACACAGAGACACACAGAGACAGAGACAAACACACAGACACACAAACACACACAGAGACACACACACACACACAGAGACAGGGACAGAGACACACACACCTACCTACCTGACAGGTAAGGAGTGGAAAGCCCTGCCCACCCCAGTGAGATACTTGTAGCCATCTCGGATGGTCTTGGCGAAGGAGGGGTTGTTGGGAAACAAGGTCTGGGCGCAGGGGCAGGAATATGTGAACATGTCCTCATCACGGGAAATGCTAACCGCGTCCTGGAGGAAAGTATCCACACGGCATTAGTGGAGACTTCAAATAAAGATGGCAAGAAGGCTTTTAGGCTAGTCAGTTCAAGGGAACAAAAACAATTCACATTTCTGTCCAGGTATTTCTGGCAACATCAACAATACACAGTAATCAGTTCATGTACAGTTCTGTTAATGCTCTGAAAAGTTAAACTTTCCCCCAAAAGACTGTCATAGACACCAGAAAACAATCTTAGGTGCTGATAGAAAGTCTTTTATTTCCTTAACATGCCATAATTAGTAGCCAAACATATGTACTTACATGAAAGGGTTATGTGCACGTTGTAATGTCATAGAATATACTGTATGTCCGTTATAAACTGAAACTGCATCAGCTGCAAGTCAGATGTGTGCATTAAGCTAGGAGGCCATTTGCCTGTGTGTGTGTGTGTGTGTGTGTGTGCCTGTGTTTGTGTGCACATGTGTGCCTGTGTCAAGTCAAATTTATTCATGTAGCCCTTAATCACATTACAGTCTCGAAGGGCTGTACAGCGTGCATATCACATGAAAACAATCAACACCCCTTTAACCTGCTCCTACCGCCTGTGTGTGTGTGTGTGTGTGTGTGCGTGCGTGCGTGCGCGTCCTCACAGTGCTATTGCCAGGGCAGGGTGGCTGGGCGGTGGACAGCGATACAGGCAGAAGGTGAGCCTCTGTGGTGAAGATGTAGTCGTCCAAGTTGAACGGCAGCTCACTCTTCTCAGAAAACAGCAGGTACAGATATTTAAACATCTCTGCCAGGAAGAAGGAGTCCATCCTAAACGCGCGCACACACACACACACACACACACACACACACACACACACACACACACTCTACAGTATTGAATGTGTGATAACCCATGAGACACCAGACTAAACAAACACACACAAAACAAACAAACATGCACATCCTGCATATGCAAGCAGACACTTCACATTGTTATATTTCACACTATAAACACATTATATTGCCTACCACATGCAGGATATTCAGAGACGGTATATACTGTATACAGTATATACCGTGTATATACACACACAACATACACTACAGTATATATGCTGGGCATATATACGAAATATGAGAACTATGCAAGTCAGTCATTGCCAACATGCCATCGAGGCCATTCCAGCAGGTTACTAGTACTATCCAGTCAGAGGCAGGTGGATGTGTGCTGCATGGGGGTGAGGATGCATGTCGATCAAACTACCTTAAAGAATCAGTCACACAACTGCTAATGCCTGTGAAATACATTATGTGGCATGAGGATGAGAGAGTGCTTTACCATTTACAAAAAACCTCTCTTGCACACTTACTGCCATTGGTTAAGCTACCGTGTGCCAATGGTGCCAATGGTTGCTGACCCCTGCACTACAGTATATATGCTGAGCGCACACGCACGCACACACACACACGCACACACCTACCTGTCTTCATGCGTGCCTGTGCGTACATCCTGCACAGCAGCAAAGCCGCAGGGTACCCGAGCGTAGGCGTTAAGCTTCTCCACTATGGACTGGCCCACCCTGAGGTAGTAGGGGTCTCCTGTGGCCTGACACACACGCACACCTTCTAATAAAAAAGTCCTGAGGTTCTCCAAGTGGTAGTCAAATGGCTTATACGTTACGTTTATATTAACTAGATACGACCAGATACTTTTATCCGAATTGACTTACCTCGAGTACAATCACAAGTATTAAGGAAAAAGGAATAAACATCTTTATAGAGGATTAATCTAGGATCAAACCCACACCATTTGACTCAACCGCTTAATATAGTTTTAACTTAAGAAAAATGTGCATCCGTTTATCTCCATTGTGTAAATGTATGTTGTTATTTATGATGTGGTTCACGCTTTATAAACATTCCTCACCTTATAGAGGTAGTAGGTGCTTTCTGCAAACTCTGGTCTCAGGGGATGTTGGCCCCAGTGAACCCTGAACTCTGTGGTAAAAGCCTGTGGGTGACAGCGTCTCAGTCACACATAACTTTCAATGTAGTAATAATAATGAAACAAAAGCCCAACTCACATTAATGACTTATCAAAATAAAATAAATACATTTACATCTGACTAAAATGGATACTGGATACACAAACGTGAGAGACTGAAGGCCAAGGTACAACAAGAGCACCCACGGAACGCTACAGAACCTGCGTGACACTGAGCATGCTCTGTAGGCGTATCATAATACCAAGATAGAGCGCATGCGTTGAGCTCAGGCGCTAAGACGTGTGCAGGTGTAGTAGTATTTAAAGTGTCTGAGTGCGCGTATGTTAAGTTACGCAAGGTCTCACGTTTTTGTGGTATACTTTAGCCTTCAGAGAAAAGTCGTCAAAACAGCAATCCAAGGGAATACAACCATATTATGCGCATTGGAGAGGTCAGCATTGGAACCACACCTCTGGTAGGAACTTGTGTTGCTTGGTAACTTGATACAGCATCTCGTGTGTCTCGATAGCTGGCTTCAGGTCTCCTCTTAGAACCTGCGGGCGAAGACAAGCGTCTTAAAGGTAAGGCATTAACATGTAGCACAGGTTATTATGCTGTTGTATAACATCTTCATTGTTAGGAGGATGAGCATGTTTGTTTATAATCTAATTCTATACAGATATATTCACAATTTAAATTTCAGAAAAATTGAATGAAATTTATTTTTAGGCTCAAAGATGTTCGATACGTTTGACTGATGTTCGATAAGGCATACAGCCTGCATGGTTGATTGTTGGCTACTTGCTTTATAAAAGGTGCCTATAGATATTAAACTAATAGTACCACTGCTACTAATCTGACATCCCATTACCATTAATGAATGGAAAAATGTGCCACCAGAACGATGTCTGTGTAACAGGACAGCCGGCATGGCAACGATAAACAAATAGAAAATTAATGTGGTGATATTTTGGGTAGGTACTACTCATGCAAACATTCAGACGTTTTGTTGAGACATCTGAAAATGTAATAACATATCCAGTAACATGCTGCATACTAAATTCCCATGATATTCCATGAGTTGACCAAAAAAGTAAATGATTAAAACCACTGACTTCCCATGTCGGGAATAGGCTTTTTTAAATTCCAAGATATTCCAGAAATCCCATGACCGGTGGGAATTCTTGAACAAAGAATAGGAGCACGTTTATAATCGAATTCTACACAGATACATTAACATTTCCATCTCCACTCTTTTCACAAAAGAAGTTTGATAATGAATACAAACATTCATTATCAACGATCATGATAGATCTCAAACAGTTGATAAGGCGTTAATTGTTGATTTTATTGTTTGCTTCAATTATCTTTGAGTGCTTTGACAGGTGCATATGAAGCCGTGGATAGATAGATAAATAGAAAAAAAATCAGAGGAAGTGCTGCAGTATTCTCTGAATTATTTCTGCGGCTGTATATACACACACATACACAAAGCGTTATCAGCCCCACCACCACTACTACTGAATGCAGACAGAGACACTGACCTGGAGCCCAGGGAAGAAGGCGAGGAGAGAATCCATCCAGCTGCGCACGTTCACAGTTGGGTTGTGCATGTGCACGTTAAGCAGCAATGGAGGCTGGCTGATGTATTTCATAATGGCACTGTAGTGCTGGAGGAGCAGAGAGAGCATACGGCAACACGGGCGTTAGCAGAGGGGTGGTCTCGCAGTGCCAGCCCTTAACTTTACGCAAAGTCTGGGACACAGCGCTGGCTAACTGCGTCAAGACCCGCCTACTTCACAGGAGAGGTGTTTTGATTGACATGCACGACGACCAACTACGTAACTCAATGACCAAGTCGGATGTTAAACTTGCACAGTGGAGTTTGTTGTGAAACTTAACGACACGACTGTGGCTGTATGTGGGTCTTGTAAATCTGTTAAGAAGTTACACTAGCCTACTTATTTAACATTTTAAATTAATAAATAAAGCACTGCACTCGCCTACACAAATACAAAAGTGCTGTCAATCTTACAGGGGTATATGTATGAGACGTTACGAGTTGCTTGTGAGACGGAGCGGAGGGAAGAGGCTGACACTAGTCGACAGGTCACATGGGTAGTGCCAACATAAAAAAAATGGAGGACAGTTGTGTGGATGTGTGAGGAGGACTCACAGTGTTGAACCTCTCCAGGTAGACGTTGTCTCCCAGCAGAATGTAGGCCTTCATCAGATACTCGTAGTATGAGTCAATACCAGCGCCGACTCCGCTGTCTACAAAATACACACGTATTTTAACGTTTAAATGGCGTTTATTTGTCACATCAGTGACACTGACTACCACCTACTACGTTATGTGTTGAGGCTTAAAATAGCTTTCATCAGGATGCGGTAGGCTGCTAAACAAGGAATTGTCAGGCTATTTTCAAGCTTTCTTTATTGTCTGCTTTTGTGAAATATTTGATTTTTTAATCTAAGAATTTAATTTTAGTGATAGTTATTCTTAATCATATAACTAGGCTATTACATATAATCTGTCAAGCATTATTTTCTATGTGTTCATTTGACCACCAAATTGTCAAATAGCTTGTCAGCCCTAAAAGGCTAAATGCGTTTCCGCAGTCTAAGTTCATCTGACATCTTTGTTTAATTGTCAATATTTCAATTATTTGTTAGATTTTTGTAAGATATTACTTTTTATTCATTGATATGCAGCCTTTTCATTGTCTGCTGAAGCTGCTGCCCCCGCGACCTGACTCCGGATAAGCAGATGATGGATGGATGAATGGATGGATGGATAGATTTTTTATTTGTTTTCAATATTATCCCTGCAGATCCATTATAGTATTTGGAACTGGGCCAAAATATATTCTGATCAATTCCAAAGACTAAAATGGATATATTATAAATTAATAAATAACTTTATTAAAGGAGAATGCATTATGCAAATGTGTGTGTTGTATTAAGTTTATTATTTAGCAATGCCAATGCAATGTATGGTTAGCTATCAGGCTAGCAAGTGTATTGTTGGCTATATACAATACACATACACTTACAATTGTCAAAATACACATGTATTTTGAGGGTTTGGGGGGGGGGGGGGTTTACGAAAGATGGGTGGAGCTTTGCAGCAAATTAGCTGAAGTCAGCAAACAAACAAAGCAAACAAAATGTTTTTTACCAGATGTCCAGTTGAAATAAAGTAGTTTTGTGTGAAACTGCCATGAAACAGGGTATGTGTGCTGTAGTAAATTGGTCTATACAGAACAGCCTCACCCCTCCGAACCCAATCTCCGTTGTGGATATTGATGACTGTTCCCACCAAGTTGCTTCCCTTCTGCCTCTTGTCCCACAAGACATCCATGGCTTTCCTTGCATGTTCCTTTAAAAGTAGCATAGGCACAAAGGTTTTGACTAACGCGTACGAACACGCCAAAGTTAATAACATGGCAAATGACATGAATTCCATCAAATAGTATCCAAAAGTGTAAAAGCAGATTGAAAAACACTAAAACATTCACACAAAAAAAAAACATCTGCAACCTTGTGTGGCTTAAGTCAAAGTCCTTATAGGCAAGTCTCACCACTCGGCAACAATCTTTTAACTTCCGGACTTTTATTTAGAAAGTACTCAATGGCATTAATAGGGAGAGCCATAACCGCTCTTTAGTGATCACTGAGAGATAATAATTGCACGTATACGATCGCGAGTCAAATCTGATAAAAAGCATCTTAAAATGTTTTGGGATTTTGCCTTAAAATAAGGCTAAAAAGGCATTTTTTCGCCAGTTTAAAAATCCACGCCTGCGCTAGATTTTGCGACACCGAATTGGCTTAAAAGGTTAGCGTTATGAAATTATAAAGCATGTGATTGGCTCTTCTGGGGAAGAGGTGAAAGTTACTGTAAAGCAAGTAAAGCCTTTTAGTAGTACGGTTTCCTGTCTTTTGTTTTCTCCAAAGATAAGAAAGTTTTTTGGAAATTAAATTTGGATGTCCACTGGTGAGTACTATGATATCTGCGAGGGAAGAACAAACATTCATGATAATTTGGTTTAAGTTAAAGTAAGTACTATATTAACAGAATTTAAATGTTATTCCTCCTCCTTATTAGACCTCCAGATAGTGTATGTGTATTGTATATAGCCAACAATACACTTGCCTGCCTGATAGCTAACCATACATTGCATTAGCATTGCTAAATGATAAACTTAATACAACACACACATTTGCATAATACATTCTCCTTTTATAAAGTTATTTATTAATTTATAGTATATCCATTTTATTCTATGGAATTCATCAGAATATATTTTGATCCAATTTTAAAGATTATAATGGATCTGCAAGGATAATATAAAAAACAAATAAAAAAATCTAAGATTTCACAAAAGCAGACAATACAGAAAGCTTTAAAATAGCCAGACAATTGCTTGTTTACTAGCCTACCGCATCGAATGAAAGCTCTTTTAAGCCTCAACACATAATGTAGGTGGTAGTGAGCATTGCTGATGTGACAGCTAAATAAACACCATTTAAACATTCCACCACAAAGTGCCGTGGCATCCTTTTCCTCATTGAAACTAATTAATAAAAGGCAGGGTCAGTTATTCTCCAGAACACTTGCTAATTAAGATCATAACAATATCCCTCCACAGCTCGACCTCACACATTGAAATGCATTGTGAAGCAAAGCAGCTTTGTTGTTGTGAGCGGTATTCGCCACTTTGTTTATGTTCCCATTTACGGAGCCAGGGCCGTGTAAAACTACCAGATAATGTTTTCAGCACGCACAGAGAATGTTAAGCTAGCGAAAAGAGAGAAGATATTTGTTGAATTTAGACTAAAAGTGTAATAGCTTTCAATTAGCATGCAATAGCTGACTATACCTTTAATATGTACTCTATATGTTTCAGGCATGGCGTCGGTCTGCAGTTTCCTGTCTGAAGAGCAGTTTTTGTGTTCCATCTGTCTGGAGGTGTTGAACCATCCGGTCTCCACGGCATGTGGTCACAACTTCTGCCAAAGCTGCATCACACAGCACTGGGAAGGCAAGACCCAGTACCAGTGCCCAATGTGCACCGAGATCTTCAACACAAGACCTGAATTGCGCATCAACTGCCTCTTATCCGAGACGGCTTCTCAGTTCAGAAAGTCGGTTAGCATGACGGACTGCAGCTGGCCAGACCAACAGTGTGCCGGGTCAGCAGGTGTTGCCTGTGACATCTGTGTCGGGACCAAGCTCAGAGCCGTTAAGTCCTGCCTGGTGTGTGTGGTGTCCTACTGCGAAACTCACTTGGAGCCGCACCAGAGGGTCCCTCGCCTGAAAACGCACCAGCTGATCGACCCTGTGGAGAACCTAGAAGACAGGATCTGCAATAAGCACAGCAGACCTCTGGAGATGTTCTGCAGGACTGATGAGGCGTGCGTGTGTCAGTTCTGCAGCGAGTTAGACCACCAGCGCCACACGGTTGTTCCTCTGAAGGAGGAATATGAGGGAAAGAAGGCTCGGCTGGTGCAGACAAAGGCTGAGGTTCAGCAGATGATCCGGGAAAGGCGACTAAAGATCCAGCAGATCCAGCGCTCGGTAAGCCTCAGCAGGGAGGACGCAGATAGACAGATAGCGGACGGCCTTGCGGGCTTCAGAGCTCTCGTTCGCTCAATCGAGAGGAGCCAGGCGGAGGTCGTCTCCGCCGTTCAGGAGCAGCAGAGATCGACAGAGAGACACGCTGAGGGCTTCGTCAGAGAGCTGGAGCAGGAAATCACGGAGCTAACCGAGCGGAGCTCCGAGCTGGAGAGACTCGCGCAAATTAAAGACCACCTCCACCTTCTCCAGAGCCTCTCATTCCAGGTTACTCCTCACACCAAGGACTGGACCAAGGTCAAACTCCACCAGCCCTCTTATGTAGAGACTATGACTAGAGCCCTGGATCAGCTGGGGAAGGCACTCAACATGGAGATTACGAGGCTATGCGATGAGGCGGAATTAAAGAGGGTCCGGTACTACACGGTAGATTTGACTCTCGATTCTGAAACTGCGTACCCTTATATGATTGTGTCCGAGAACGGGAAACAGGTATACGACACAGACATAAAGCAGAATCTACCAGACAACCCCGAGAGATTCTCACTGCACACAGTTGTCTTAACAAAGCAGAGCTTCTCCTCGGGGAGGCTATACTTCGAGGTTGAAGTTAAAGGAAAGACTGAGTGGACAATAGGAGTGGCCAGGAAGTCCATCAACAGGAAGGAAGCGATAGCGCTGTGGCCCGTGGACGGAGTGTGGACAGTGTATCTGAGGAACGGCGAATACATCGGCGGCGCTGATCCCAACGTTGTGCTGTCGGTCAGAGAAAAGCTGCAGAAATTGGGCGTGTTTGTGGATTACGAGGGGGGCGTGGTCTCCTTTTATAACGTAGAGAACAAGGCTCACATCTACTCGTTCACCGGCTACTGCTTCACGGAGCCCCTCTACCCTGTGTTAAGTCCTCGTCCGAATGATGGTGGCAAAAACTCTTCACCCTTGATCATCACTCCCGTCAAAACAGATTAAGTAGATCCATCGAAAGAGTGTATCCAATTTGTTTTAGAGCCGCAGATTCATATTTCATGGTTTATTCTGTTGTATGTACTACTCAAAAGGTACAGGATTAGGTTTAGGTACAGATTATAGGCATTCGTTTTGATATTTGCATCGTAGGCATTAATAGTTTCATCTGTACATTTGAGCAAAATTTGTATTTAGGGGTCCAGGCAGACAAAGCTACTGGATCAAGATTTCCTCTTTACTTTTAACACCGGAGATGCAACATGCATATTTTATGTTTGTCCTATTGCATTTCATGCTCCAACTGGCTGAAGCTGCTTGAAGTGTTCTTAATAAAACAAGATAATGGTCATCAATGCAGTTCAAATACATCTGTATTTAGTCGCTCTGTATACTGAAAAGAGCACAAACAAACGTGGTGCGGACCGCACCACAACACTATGGGGTGGATTCCTCCCTCTGTGGTCCCTTCCCAAGGTTTCTTCCCTTTTTTCTCCCCCCCCACATGGTTTTAATGGAAGTTTTTCCTTGCCCAGGAAGAGGTGCAGGTTAAGGGGGTGTTGTTTCCATGTTAAATGTAGGCTGTACAGCCCTTTGAGACTGCAACGTGATTAAGGGCTATATAAATACAATTGACTTGACTATCCCAGCCTTGGCAATGCCTGCCCAAGTTGTGGAAGGGAGGGGGGTGCTTCTGAGGGAGCACCCTATGGCACTGAAGGGGGAAGGTGTTTTTGTTTTGATCAAGGTTAAATATCAACAATCTTTCTCTAGCATTGCTGACTCCACCTTTAAGCCTTGGAGGATTTCATCCTTTAGGCTCACAGTGAACCAGACTGACAATTGACCAATCCCAAGCCCCGCTCCCCCTTAGTTACTGTAACTAGGTCTGACAAAAGAGCATAGTAGGCTATAACAGGAAAACGGACAGTTTCTGTCAGATTCAAAACTTGCTCAACTGTTATTGGAGGACAGGGTGAAAGGGGGTGGGGATTGAGATTGCTCAATTAGCACACACACACACACACACAAACACACACACACACACAGTACCTCAAAGATTGCATCACCAGACAACCTGCTAAGGGCAGCGAACTCCAGGATCATGGTGCCGGCACAGGCTGTGCAGGTGTTCGACTCAGTGCCTGTGCGCGAGAGGGGATTCAGGACCCCATACCTCAAGTTCACCTGGAAGTACACACACACACACACACACACACACACACACACACACACACAGACCACATTTGTCTCTCTTGGTACACCCGAACTCCCCCTAGTGGTATGTGTACTTAACGGTATATCTAAGGGTTTTGGTTAGCTTTTAACAAATTCATACCTTATTTCATTTCTATGTATTTTTAAAATATTTTTATCTGACTGTACTTCTATTATATCAGCATATCTTGTTTATTTTCTAGTTTTTTATTTAACTTGTGTTTCTATTTCTACTGTTGGTTGGTCTGTTTCTACTTAGCATGTGATTTTATATCTGTGAAAAGCGCTAGCTAGCTAGCTATATATATATATATATATATATATAACCGTTTATACTGTATCTAACGTTCAGTGTATTCTACGCCATACCCTGTGCTCTCCTCTATATATTATCTGTATGTACTTAAGCATAACAGATCCGCTTCATGCCAGATAGAAATCCTACTACTGAGGGTTAGTAGGTGAGGCTGGATCGCGACAACTATGTGAATGTTGCAAGTATTGCATGGTGCTCACCCTGGGGTAGGGGAGGAGGTCTCTACGGGGTGGGGAGGCCCACCCTGGGGTAGGGGAGAAGGTCTCTACGGGGTGGGGAGGCCCACCCTGGGGTAGGGGAGGAGGTCTCTACGGGGTGGGGAGGCTCTCCCTGGGGTAGGGGAGGAGGTCTCTACGGGGTGGGGAGGCTCACCCTGGGGTAGGGGAGGCCGCTGGTGGTGTTGAAGGCAGGCAACAGCCGGTGGCCCAGCTCCCTGGCCATGTGCAGCAGCTCGTCCCCGTACCACTGCATCCGGTCCCCGCGCCGCTGCAGCAGGTCGGCCATCACGTGCGCCCCCAGGAGGCCGCTGGGGTGAACAGCAACCACAACAATAGAGGCAGGAGTCTGAGACTTAGGCCCTAGGTCTTACGGCCCCGATACACTTGCTTTTGTGCAACGCATACACGTAGGCAAGCGGCTGCATCGCGAAAGGAATTGTTCATATACTTGACTGCGTACCTTGGCATGTACTTGGAGGATTTAAAAGATATCCAGTAGGGGGCGGATCAGGGCCGAATCATCCCTGGCTGAAACCGAAATATTTTCTTGGTTTCCTTTCAATTGCCACAACAATAACCAACATGTCAAAATGTGGAGCGGCACATTGGAGACATCATATAGATGTTGGTAATTACAAACTATCTCTACAAACTTTACGCCGTTGTTGTTCTTTGTTTAGAGACTGTTGTTAATCTGTCTGATCTTGATACTGCCCCCACGTTCATGTGCTGTGTTGCGTTATGCGTACGCGTAGCGTTAGTTTCTGAGGACGCTCACAAACTATACTCCAAAGGAACGCAGGATACGCGCCCGATACGCCTGGTAGTCATCTTGCGTACGTGTAATTTAAAGCTAGTATATCGCGGGCTTTAGGGCTGGTTCTGTTGACTATGAAATACTTGGCCCGTAAACACTCGGAAAGTGTTGTTGCCGTCATTTTCTTAGATTTTCCTGTTATGAAGGGCTGGTTCATAGTCTACACGCGTATTTTGAGCACACAGACGCATGTCAGTTGGCGCGCTGAGCCTTTTCAGATTAAATGGCAGGCGCCCTTGCGTTGCATTGCAATAAATAGGACAACACATTTTGCTACGCAAGTACGCGTCAAAACATTCGCGTCCGCGTCGCTTGCGTAGACTATGAACCAGCCCTTAATAACAGGAAAATCTAAGAAAATGACGGCAACACACCATGACGCCTTTCCGAGTGTTTACGGGCCAAGTATTTCATAGAGTCAACACTTCTATCTAGAGGTACAGATGTAGCAGTTCCAGATGGCTGCATCTGCTATGTGGGTGCTTCACTGTACGTAACTAAAAATAGCTCATTCTGTAACTATGAAGCCAGTGTACAATGGTTTTAATTAACAGGAAGGATGTTGGCATACATTACAATGAACACAATTAACTTAAACTAATGTGTTAATAATGTTCATGTGATGTATGCCAAATTCTTTCTGTTGGACTTAACATTTTAAAGGTGTGCTATGTAAACAAATTTCAAACCACCTTTGGTGAGGCGACATACCCCAAGACTCTGATGTTGGTCTCAAACACAGAGACAACCACATCGTTGTCAAGTCGCACATCTGTAACGGTCTTCTTCACCGCATCCTCAAACTCATCCAGCTTGTTCAACACCTGTTGTTTCAAATAAAAAACACACACACACACACAGAATGAGCCATTTAAATCATGCATAATGGCTCGTGCAGCCAGCAGGTTTTAATGAGAAAATATATTGTGTATAAAAGTACTTTTAAAACCACTTAGCTCAGTTACTCACCACCAGTGTATCCAAGGTGTCAACGAGTGTGAGAGAGAATCTACAAGTCAGGAAAATACTCATGAGGGCCAGTGAACACCATAAAACAGCTGTGATATATTCTCAGTCTAAAGCAGATTGGAATTTCATTTCTACTTGGTTTAACATGTATTCCTTGGAGAACCAGTCCCAAGGCAATGTTCTTCCGTAATTGGAGCATGGCAAAGTACTGGCCGGAACCGTTTTAAAAAAGGACAGAAAAATGAGCACATCAGACCTATAATTAGGCTCCTGTGCCATTTTAGCTCATTTAATTGCTTTGGAATAAAGGCTGCTGCTTACCTTACACAGCCTAATGTGTGTCTGACTCAAAGTGCCTTCGCAATGTAAAACTGAACTTATATTTAGTTAAGTTTAGAATATTATCATGAATAAAAAACAAACTGACATATTTTAAAAATTCCATTTTCACTGCTGAGAGCTGAGCCAGAAAGCAAAGCTCTCTATCTACCTGTCAACTTTCATTCCTACCCTCACCTATGGTCATGAGGGTTGGGTGGGTCATGACCAAAAGAACGAGATCACAGTTACAAGTGGCCAAAATGGTTCTGTCAGTATAGGGAGATAGGGTGAGAAGACAAGTCATCCGTGAGGAACTCAGAGCAGAGCCACTGCTCCTTTGCGTGGAAAGGAGCCAGTTAAGGTGGCAAGGATGTCCCCTGGGCGCCTCCCTAGGGAGGTGTTCCAGGCATGTCCAGCTTGGTGGAGGCTTCGGGGAAGACACAGGACCAGGTGGAGAGATTATATCTCCACACTGGCCTGGGAACGCCTCAGGATTCCCCAATCAGAGCTTTCTAATGTGGCTCGGGAAAGGGAGGTTTGGGGTCCCCTGCTAGAGCTGCTGCCCCCGCGACCCGACTCTGGATAAGTGGATGAATATGGATGGATGGCTGGATGATTGGTCCTTTAGTGGGAGGGGCAGGATATGTGTATCCAACACTATCTTTGGTCTTACAGATTTATATTAAGAATTATTCAGGTGGTCTGTCTCCTCTATATATTGTCTCTGGTATTTATTCCATAGAGTTCTATTGAGGACTCTAAGGGGTCTGTCTCCTCTGTATAATGTCTCTGGCTGTGTGTGGCCACACTCACTTTCCCAGAGAGTCGTCGATGTCCCCGCGGTTGGGCTCCAGGCCACGGACCCTACCCCGGCAGCTCAGGGGCATCAGCTCGTCTGCTGGGTAAGCATACTTCTGCAGCAACAACAACAGAAGACTCACAGGAGCTGCCTTGAGAGCTGACTGAGGAGCGATCCTGTGAAGTCTGTACGCAGTAACATCGCAGAGAAAAGGCACGAGCTCTATGCATGCAAAGTAGTCCAGAACTGGAAATATTTAAAAAATATTCAAATATATTTGAGATTTCCTCACGTTTGAGTTCAAGTGCTGTAATGTAACAAAATGTCAATATTGCAACTTAATCAGTAAAAACTTTACACATGATTTTTCTAATGAGTAATTGCGTAAATATTAAGAAAATACACACTCCGGGAAAAAAAAACATTTCATAGGCTTACGGGCAGAGACACATTTAAATGCAGATTTCTATCTGACTGCGTCACATGCAAATTGCTCACTTCAACCATAACTAAATAACCATAGGATGCATGGTTATTTACTTTGCATGGCTGGTGAAATGTGTTTCCTTACCATATAACTGCCATAAGCATGATCAAACATCTCAACAATCTGGTCCCTAAAGAACAAAAGATGAAATTGTGCGTTGGATGTAATAATGAACCAACGCACTTATTCCAACGACAGTAGTAGAAACAGAAGCTATTATACAGTCAATATAATAAGCATATAGTACTAACACTACTACTGCTGCTGCTACTTACAGAAGAGGATTGGGGCCACTTGTGACAGAATTATGACTTTATTTTCACAATTCCGACTTTTAAATCAGAACTCTTAATGCATTTTTCACATGTGGCTCTAACCCTCTTCTGTAACTAACTACTACACCTCACTGTAATTTACCTGATAACACCCTTCTCCTCAGGTGTCATGTTCTGGCCTTCTTGACCATTTGACCATCTAAGCAGGATGACGAGCAGAAAAGTCTTCAGCATCGTAAAAATGCCACGAGAGTGGTCCCTACAGAGCTGATGTCCTATTTCCTCAATTTTATATTTTAATGACGCTGCAGGCAAAAATCCCACCTTTGCCCCAGATAAATTAAACAGTCCAGCAGAACCAACTCTCCTTCCTTATTGCAGAGGTCCACATCTTGTTCCAGCAGTTGTTCAAATGTGGACGCCGAGGGATTCAGCTGTATAGCTTTCTGTCTTTATTTCCATAGTGTCGGTGAACGCTGAAGGTGCCCCACTGTTGGATCTGGAGTTGTTTCCACTGTAACCATATGATGACAGCTCAATTTGTAAACAAGGAATGGCGTTGACTCCAGCTATCATGGACAGATGGACGTCAGAGAGTTAAACACACCTCGAAGGTTCAAAGCAGACGGCCATATAGACGTACCTGTTGGCACCATGAATCACAAATAATGCCGTATGATTTTCCAACGTCGTGCCACGTCGAATGAGTTAACCAACAACTCTAAACAGGCTCCCAGTCTCAGCGCTAGGCTAGCTAGCGAGCTGGACGGCTGCTAACTTGGCAGCGACATGATAAAAAGACATCTAGTTTCCCGTAAACATCTTTGTAGTCACCTAGTTGCCAGCCGGACGAGCGCTGGATGCAGTCTTGTGTCGCCGCCTATAAGGACTTTGACACCGCGTAGGTCTACTCCGCTGTCAAAACGTCCCAGTCTGGTGCCACCCTCTACAGAGACATTCTTCAGCTGGCTGGAGAGGAGCCGATCCACGGCGTTCATACTTCCTTGTCTGGGTTGCTCCACAGCCACGTCACATGACGCCACCTTGCGTAAGACCCATAGAGCTGTAAGCCCCAGTAAGTAGACAAAATATTTTTCTAATAAATAAAATAAACTATATATATATATATTTGTCATTATAATGCAGACTTGCATTTTAATGAGGTTTATATATGGTTCTTATTCTTTCTATCCGGTCCTGTATTTTTCTTCCGACTAGGAAAGAAGATTATAATGTAAGGTTACTGCACTAATAGTAGACTAAGAGTAGAGAGTGACGTGTTTAATGGGAGGTGCTGAAGCGTCCTGAACTAAGGTAACATTCCAGAAGGTAGGCTACAGTGTAATATACTGTATAGACACTGCTGGGACAGAGTAACCGGTATTTTATCTAGGCGATCATTTCTCACTCCACTGGAAGATACAGACGCTCGGATCATAAGTAAAGTAAGTTATTTTAATTTGATTTAAAAAAAGTTTGAGGCGACCGTAAACATTATTCCTTTTTACGTTTTATTGTTAATTATCATTTTACCTTAATCTTGTTTTTTCAACTGCCCTTTAAACTTTGTACCGTACATTGTATGAAAAGTGCTATATAAATAACGTTTATTATTATTATTATTATTATTATTAGCCTATTAGATTACGTAACTTTTTCGGCTAGAGGCCTATCATGTTATAAACACTAAAGAATGTTTGATATATATATTTAATTTTCGATCATGCGGTTATCGACTCATATGGTATCTATATAAAAAAATGCAAAAACTTCAGTGACATCCCGGTTTGCCACGGACTTACTGCCCGGGATTGTTCCGATTTCAAGATGCCCCGACCAGGGCAGTAGCTAGATGATTATGGGCCCTGTGAAAACAAAATGTATGTGGGCCCCAGACCGCCCTCCACACAATGCATGACAACTTCCTCACATCTGAAAAGTTGTCAAGCTCACAAAGTATGTATCAGACATTAAGCACAGAGTTGCTTATGTGACACAGTGCTAATGAATGGAAGAAGCTAAGACTAGTAGGCTGTAGACCCTTTTCATACTTACATTTACATTTACGGCATTTGGCAGACGCTTTTATCCAAAGCGACTTACATGTAGTACATTTGTCAGTAGTAAGACATGTCATATACCAGCAATTATAAGCAAACAATATTCTAAATAGAACAAATACAGCATAATACCTATTACCAAGTAATCAACCATATAAGATGCAATAGGCAATAGGTAATGGCCTATACTTCTGTTTGTTACACTTAAATTGTCATCACATGGTTAGAAACGTTTGATTGAGTAGAACCTCCTTTATGAGGCTGCCGTCTTTACCTCATTTACTTAACACCAGCACCTAATATTAGCTCTCACTACCTGCTGGCTGTGTAGCCTACTACGTTGGACACTTGAAAACATTAATGCTATTGTAATTGACACTCAATAGGCATAAACAACAATAGATCAATTTAATTATATAAAATAAGGCACTGCGTATTACTTTGCAATGGATTGACAATCATTACATAACATAGTTGCTATAACCACATGACTTTCATGCACGTAGTTTTCATGAAATAGCTTATATTTTTACCGTTAACCTTTTAGTCAATGAAAACTGGTCAACTATAATAGCATTAACTGGGGTGGATCTTAAGGATTTTGAAATTGTGACAATCTACCCCAACCTGAGTTTTTAGATACATTTGTTGTTAGCTAGCTTGTCGGCTGACATAGTGGTAATATTAGCTATCAACCTTTTTACTAACTCTTCCCTTTATCTTTCAAATGTTTAACATATAAACTGCTTCTATTATATAAAGACTTACAACAAAAAGAAAAGCATGTGAAATATTTTGTTTTAATGGCTGGAAATAATAAAAAACGTCCCACCTCTGACTGGTGTGGATTAATGTTCTGAAACAAAGTGTGGGATCACAAATTAAGATGTGGCAGTTATTTTTGGCGCAAATTGTGAAACAGCGTCCCCGTAGTGGAGGAGTAGTGAGCTGTGTGACAACCAACTCTCCCCTACATGCACGTTAATGTGCAATACAAAATGTAAGGGTCCTGTTTGGGGTTTAAAAATGTGGTCACCCTAGCCTGAAAACTATAATTTTGTACCTACTAATCATGTCACGTCAGACAAATTAAGTACAGTAGCCTATATCTACATATAGTAGGCAAGCCTATAGATGTTGTATACACCTGTAGGGATAGGTAAATTACGGGAAATACAAATAGGCTAAAATACATATTGTACTGTAGTATAATCACAGTTGACCACATGCAGACTCAAATTATCTCACCTCCATCAGATCACTATGACGAATCGATAGGAGGCAGAACAGTCTTACAACCTCTGGATGCACTGTAGGCCTACAGAAATGCCCTTGTCATGTTTATGAGAGTAAAAAAACAGACACAACCTAAACCTACCTCGACGTACAACTCCCCGGCTATACGCATACTGTCTGAGTCTTTTTGGATGCCACATTTGTCTGCTGATATGTCACACATTGTGTATTTCCAGCTAATAAACATGCACTAAACATGCACTAATCCATAGTATACCTTATTGAACATTCTGAATCAATTCACCTTACATCTTGTTGGTGTGCTTGTGTGTGAAGGTCGTAACTATGAATGTGCTTGGCGAGACAGACCCTCTTTCTGGGCATTATGACAGCCAGACCAATGTTAAAAGGTGAGTTTCCCTTAGACTACTTTGTTCAGGAATGGACTCCATTTCAGTACATTCTGAATCCACCAGAACTGATTAGACAGTTTCTCGCTTGTGTTGTGTTGAAGGCCAGTCCAGGAGCATCGCCCAGCATGTCAACCCACCTGTGTCTCCCTCAAGGATAATGAGTCTATGGTTCAACCTTTGTATCTTCGTGGTGCTGCCAATGTCTTCACGAATGCTGACCAACCTATGGATGAACCTCTAGATGAAATGCCTTCAGCTTATCAGAGGTAATAAGTAAAAAGAACACCATACCATACAGTTTATACAATAATACAACACTAGTTGAGTATGACATATTATCCCGTGTGTGTGTGTTTTATAGAGGTAGTCAGTCTACTGTACAGGAACAGCAAGCAGACCTCACCTCTATTTTTAAGGTATATAAAAAGAGAAAATGTAAACATCTACTGCAGTGTTTTATTCCTCTCCAACTGTTAGTTGTTAGTTATATGTTTTTTAAATTAATAATAATTAATAATAATTAATAGTTAATTGTGAAATCTCATAGAGAGCCATCTGTTGATATTGCCTTTCTAAAGCAGTTACATTGACATTTTCATGTATCGGTCACTCTGCTGCAGATACTTGAGGAGGACATGGCCACTTTTATGACGAAAGAGCTTAAGGCCTTCCAGAAGCTTATGAATCCAAATTACTCAGAGTTCTTAGAGGCGATAAACGTTGAGGAGGAGAGGAGAATACCCAGAAGAGCAATTCTGCAGATGGCCCTGTACTTCCTGAGGAGAAGAAAGTACGTGGAGCTGGCTGACTCTCTGGAGAGCAGTAAGACTCTTCTTCCACGGACATACAGTACATCATTACACACTTTATTTAATGGAAAATCTCAAATGTTTATAACTGGAGCTGCAGCTGCTACCAGGAACTGGTAAAGTTAAGTGATTAATAATTGAGTTTACAACAAACTAAGATAAATACACATGTGACAAACCTTAGATCAGACCATGCAAAATAATATGTGCTTTTTGCCTGAATGTATATTCATTGTTGTCTGCTTTTAGTGGTTTGTTCAGAGACTCCTGCTGCATTGTCCCAGAGAAAATTGAAGTATAAGCTGAAGAAGAAGTGTCAGAGTTTGTATGAGGGTGTAGCTAAACCAGGACAGTCGACACTTCTGAACCAGATCTACACAGAACTCTACATCACAGAGGGAGGGAGCGGAGAGGTCAACACTGAACATGAGGTCAGACAGGTTGAAACAGCATCCATGACACGAGCGAGAGAAGAAACACCCATCAAATGTGAAGACATCTTCACGCCTTTAACTGGACAAGATAAACCAATCAGAACACTTTTGACAAAGGGAGTTGCCGGCATAGGTAAAACAGTCCTAACACAGAAGTTTACTCTGGACTGGGCTGAAGACACTGTCAACCATGACATTCACTTCACATTTCCTATTTCCTTCAGAGAGCTGAATCTGCTTAAAGGGAAACGGTTCAGTTTGGTGGGACTTATTCATCACTTCTTTACTGAAACCAAAGATGCAGGAATATGCAGCTATGACGATCTCCCAGCTATGACGATCTCCATGTTCTGTTCATTTTCGATGGTCTGGACGAGTGTCGGCTTCCTCTGGACTTCAAGAACAATGAGATCTGGACTGCCATCACAGAGTCCACCTCAGTGGATGTCCTGCTGACAAACCTCATTCAGGGCAACTTGCTTCCGTTTGCCCGCCTCTGGATAACCACACGACCTGCAGCAGCCAATCAGATCCCTCCTGAGTGTGTTGACATGGTGACTGAGGTCAGAGGGTTCACTGACTCACAGAAAGAGGAGTACTTCAGAAAGAGATTCACAGATAAGACCCAAACCAACAGAATCATCTCCCATATCAAGGCGTCACGAAGCCTCCACATCATGTGTCACATCCCAGTCTTCTGCTGGATCACTGCTACAGTTCTGGACCATGTGTTGTCAACCGACCAGAAAGGAGAGATTCCCAAGACCCTGACTGACATGTACATACACTTCCTGTTGGTTCAGTCCATACAGTGGAAACTCAAGTATTACGGGAGAGCTGGAACAGATCCACTTTGGAACACAGAGAGCAGAGAGATTATTATGTGTTTAGGCAAACTGGCGTTTGAGCAGCTAAAGAAAGGCAACCTGATCTTCTATGAAACAGATCTGGCAGAGTGTGGCATTGACCTCACAGCAGCCTCAGTGTACTCAGGAGTGTTCACACAGATCTTTAGAGAGGAGAGTGGGCTGTATGATAACAAAGTCTTCTGCTTTGTCCATCTGAGCATTCAGGAGTTTCTGGCTGCGGTTTATGTCTTTTTCTCGTTTACCAACAGTGGTGTCAATCTACTCTCAGAATCAGAAGCACAGGAAAATCTTTCATCAGAAGACTCAGGGTCATCCGTATTCCTCAAGACTGCTGTGGTCAAAGCCTTACAAAGTGAAAATGGACACCTGGACCTGTTCCTCCGGTTTATTCTCGGTCTCTCATTGGAGACCAATCAGATTCTCCTGCAAGGATTGCTAGCGAAACCAAGAGTGATGGCACAGACCAATCAGGACACAGTTGAGTACATCAAGAGAAAGATCAGCGAGGGTCTCTCTACGGAGAGATTCATCAATCTGTTCCACTGTCTGAATGAGCTGAAGGACCAATCTCTAGTGGAGGAGATCCAACAGTATCTGAGATCAGGGCGTCTCTGCACAGACAGACTGTCTCCAGGTCAGTGGGCAGCTCTGGTCTTCATCTTACTGTCATCAGAGAGAGAGCTGCACGTGTTTGACCTGAAGAAATACTCTGCTTCAGAAGAGGGTCTTCTGAGACTGCTGCCAGTGGTCAAATCCTCCAGTACAGTTATGTAAGTGCATAGTAAACACTCTTCAAGGTTATCGTGTTTGATTGGCTTTGTTTAACTCACTGGTGCTCAAATGGTGCGACACTCCATCCACATATTTATTGCACTTTCAATATTGCTTGAAAGTGTTTATATTGGCTAGTATATCCATCCATCCATCCATCCATCCATCCATCCATCTTCATCCGCTTATCCAGAGTCGGGTCGCGGGGGCAGCAGCT
>JAODTR010021775.1:0-19843 GCA_025399935.1 Amblyopsis rosae
GGAAAGGGAAGTTTGGGGTCCCTTGCTGAAGCTGCTGCCCCCGCGACCCGACTCCGGATAAGCGGGAGAACATGGATGGATGGATGGATACAGTAATGTGATGGTAGAGAGGTTCTTTTACTATTTATTTTATGTAGGATCTCATTGATGAGTAAACGCTTGCAGATAAAAACAAATTTGAAATCAACCCTACCAGTTTAATATGCTGTACACCATAATAACTTTTCTCGCGGTGTCGTCTTTGATGTGTCCGCGTCATGGCTAGCACATCTAATGAGTCTAATGTGGGCTCTGGACTGACAGGCAATGCCCACAGCTGCCTATAGATTGGTATTTTGGCTCTGAATTAGCACACATCAACCAAACTGCTTGTTTGAAGGAATGGGCTAATTTCACACTCCGATGATCTGACAGAGATTTTTAAATGGTCTAGAATTTACACTTTTTATTTTGTGCATGTACATTTTATTCCCTGTGTTTAGAATAGACGTTACCTTGGATTTCATTAATGTGCTTTGAAGTTCCTGCCTAATTTGTGTCTGTTATATGGAGCCTCACTTTCGAACATATCAGTGGCCATATATCTGTATTTGTCTCTACACAATCATACTATTGGGGATGTTTGCACATATTTATTGATTCTTCTCACCAGTTTCACAAAGACTGTTTTAAGTTGTTCGGCTTAGCTGCGAAATCACAAAATGTTGGGGGGGACATTCCCGCTACTGAATCGATGTAGAGAATCAATTCATCATTAAATGTACTGGAAGGACTTCTGCATAAATATTATCATAGGCTTTAAAGCTTTCCTCCAGATAAGATATGAGATATTGATTATTCTCTCTCTCTCTCTCTCTCTGCTTCCCCTCCCATTCCATTTTCTTTCCCTCTCAGGACCACTGCTTCTACCATGGACATGTAAGAGGACTTACAGACTCTTGGGTCGCTCTTAGCACTTGCTCCGGCATAAGGTACAATAGATAATTCATGATGCGCTCATTGAAACGGTTTATCTTTGATGTTACAGTATGTTCACACATCAGTGGAGATTATGTAGGGATTATGTGCTGATATACCATGCATCTGACACAATTACCCAGTGAGAAATACCTAGAAGTCATCATACTTTGTACGAAATGATCAATTACAGTTGCTGTTACAGTTTGCCATTCCCATTGAAGTAATCTAACAGTTTTTGGACTAAGTCTAGTTGAATATTCTATTAACTTCATACTGTGGGCAGTCTGAAAAGAAAGAGTTGACCTAGATTGTCAAAACTTGTCTCTTGTACACTTTCTTAATGGAATTTTAAGACTCCCTACCCCAAGCGAGGTTTATTCCTCATGAAACCCACTTATTCGATCTTTCTTGGGAATACAGTGCATTTACAGAGATATGCATTTTCATGGCCTCAGTCACCATTTAAAACACCTTTATTGCAAAATGTTTAACGTAGAGGGAGCTATGGTTACCAATTTAAAATAGCAGTAGCTGCAAATACATAGGCTAGTAATGAATATGATCCTTTGTGAGATGTTGCAAGCTGGAGCTGAATTCTGCTCTTTTTTCAGAATGAATACAAAATCTAGGCCAGCAAAGTAGACATGCAGTAGTACCATCGATAGAGCGTCATTAATACACACCTGATATCCCTAGTCTTTTTTTCAGTACAAAAACACCCATTTCAATATTTCAGTTTCTTCACACATTTAGCTGCCAGATGATGTTTAATAAGAGCAGGTGTGCAGGGTACAAAGCACATGTTACACTATAGGTACTATAGGTCTGCTATTTAGACTTTTGTTTTCATTTCGAAGCATGGTGGGGGACATTATGTGTTGTTTGAAGTTACAAATGTGCGTGTGTGTGAGAGATAGACAGGTGAGAATGTTTTAGAGTAGATTTAGTCACTTTTACATTATATCTGAGATCAATTCATTCAACTATATTGAAATCCTCGATTGGTGGTAATCTGTTTTTAGACATTTTGTAGGAAACTGAGAACGATTTAAAAGTTTTTCCTGGTGTGGCTGAAATTGAACTTTATTGCAGTATTGGCAGGGAACTAGTGTAGCCGAAAACAATATCTGAATCTCATGAGCGCAAAATAATTACAATTTTTCCCATGGCCTTGTTGTAGCAACATCAGTGGACTCTGCTTTAAAAATGTTTAATTTGTGTTCCCTATCCACGCCTGGGTCTGTGTCGATCTTTCATAACCCATTCTCTCTGCCAGCTAGCACATTTATGCCACCAAGCGGTGTTTTTATTGACTCCGAAAGAATTACAAGGGATTTAGGGTTGATTGTGAAAACAGCTACACCCACATGTTCATGTTAGTGAAAAGCCTTGATGCTGTGGAAACCTGCTTCCTAGGTGAAATTGATCTTCTTACATTCGTCGTGATAAATGGACGTCATGCACTGTGCAGCTGTCATTTTCCCAGGACATGGAGAAAGATGGATCTTTTTTGTCAAGCCTGCAGAGCGTCCGCAAATCAGGATTTATTTAAGATAGGCACGTGTTGGACATCGGGACTACTAACAGAGGCTTATTCTAGTGTTTCCACAATGCGCTTATTCTCTATGTTACTTTACACTCAACTATATACACAGACTGTGTGTATATAGTTTATGGCAACTACATTTAAAAAGGTACTCGACCTTTGCGTGAGCTTCCATTTCACACCTAGCTTTTGTGTAACATGACATCGTGCATTCCTCGGTGCACTGCAGTTCGTGCACAGACAAAAGGCTACTTGACCTTAACCGTGGAGATGACTCATGCCTCTTGAGCCAGTGCATGTGAAGTGCCCTTTAAGAGACCGCCCCTTTAAAAGCTGTGTTTTTTTTTTAAGCGGCTCGTTCAGGAAGAGCGTGATTACTGAGCACATTCCCACAATTATGGCCACACTAAGTGAGGCCCTATCCACTCACGTCCAATTATCGGACTATTTAAGCCAAAATCAGAGTCGGATGGTGGGGTTGTGTGTGTGTGTGCGCGCTCGTGTAATTGCGCGTGTGCACGTGTGCTTGGAAAGAGTAAACGGCTGTTTTGCTTCCTGAAGTGCACATGCACGCACGCACAGTGACAGCTTGGATATTCCCCTAGACAGTTGTAGCTGCCCTGCGCTGCTACATTGCCTGCTTATGGACCTGTGTGCTCTAGGACAACAGTCCCAGGGGCTCGGACACACAGGGATCATGTGGCAGGGCAGCGCTCTTAGAACCGTCTCTCGTCACACGTCAAACTACTTCTTGTTGTGGATTATGTCCACGGTGACATGAGGGAGAACCGTATGAGTGAAAGCTCTGCTCACATTACGGGCGAGAATGAGTCGTAGAAAATAAATGTTCGTATTTCTGACAACCTATTTTCCAATATTTAAAAACAATTGAATGTATACAGTCTTTCTCTCTCTCTCTCTCTCTCTCTCTCTCTCTCTCTCTCTCTCTCTCAAACAGGGGCCTGATATCCTTGAACCCTAGCGACACCTACTACCTTGAGCCAATCGGCGGATTGGATCCCTTCCAGCACTTGTTGCTGACTGCCGAGGACCTGCCCGCCGGAGGGGGCGTCTGCGGGCACGGCCATCCGACCGGGCTGCCTGAACATCTCTCCGGTTTCCTCAGACCCGGACATCAGAGGGTGAGAACACCTCTCCCCCCCCCCCCCACCTGCCTGACAGCGGACAGATCTGTAAAGCTGCCAGCGTGACAGACGGTGAAGGGCACAGCTTGCGGCCGCACCAGAACCACCGACAGCCCCGTATCCCCAAGTTCACGTTGACTTTCGGCAGCCGCTGTTTTTGTTTTGTTGTTGTCTGGTTTGTTTCCAACAACGTGGCTCAATGGCACGTCGGCGCGTATAGCGGCAGACTTGTGGCCGCGAGTTATGAGAACCACGCAGTGCTCTATTGCCGTCTGTAGTAAAGACACGCTGCTGTCTCTGGATGATCGCTCCGCTGAACACCATTCAAACAGTCCCACGATCTTGTTTGGCTTCTCTGTGGGAAATGAACATATTTGTGTACATGTGCACTAATGCAACGGTTCCAAAACGGTATGTGTGTGTGTATTTATACGTACTGTATGTGTGTCTGTGTGTGTGTGTGTGTGTGTGTGTGTGTGTGATAAATTGCCAGCGAGCACTGCCTGGGAAATTAGAATAGGGTTGGGCAATAATTCAATAATGTTGCTTATTGTACTGCAGTGGTAACGTATCATGATTAATTACAAGATATGCCCCCGAAACTGATCACGCCAGGAGATTTGTGTATCTTAGAGGGAGTTCTACTTGAAATAAATGAAAGTTTAAGATCCAATAACAGCTTTGTTTGTTGAAATTGTTTGTTTTCAGTTGTTCAGTGCAGCATCATATTGTGCATTGTTAACGGGGTATATGAATTCAGGTATTTGGTTTAATGATATTATATCAAATTCCCTGTATTTATCCTTTCAATTTCCATTTACATCATTGGTAAAGGTACTGTATAGTAAGCAATTTTAAGTGAATACACTTTTTGTCAAAGTCACCAAATATCTCGTCACGGTCTGCTAGCGCTTACCATTTTCTGTGCCTACTGAAAAGGTATCCGGTACTTCTACACAGCCCTAGCTCTGTAAATAGGAACACAGTGAGGTGCAGACCGGACACAACAACGATATCCCTGTATGTAATGTGGGGAGAGCGGAGCTTCCCTATGGCATTGAAGGGAGTGGCGTTTCTGTTTTTACTTGACTTCGAATATATGAAACGTTCTGGAGAATTACTTACTATACCTTTAATGAGACTCAGAGCCACGGGGTTGTCGTGGCTGTTCACTTGGCAACGTAGCGGTGAGTCATGGTGCTCCTGTGATGGAGCAATATTATCATTGAAAAGAGCTCCTGTGTCTCTGGTGGGGCTCGGAGTTGATAAGGAGTCTCTTTAGCCGAGCCTCGCGGCCAGCTCTGTCTAGACTGGTAGAGGAGCGGGGAGATGCTCTCTCTCTCTCTCTCTCTCTCTCTCTCTCACTCTCTCACTCAAACACACACACACACACACACTTTCTCTTCCCCTCTCACTCCCTCTCGCTTCCTCTCCCCCCCCCTTCCCTCCCCCGTCCCCCGTCCCCATCCCAACCCAATTCTCTTGTCCTCCCAGCTTATGTGGGCGAAGTCCTCTCAGCTCCCTATTGGGCCAATCAACCCCCCCCTCCCCCCATCCCCTTCCCTATCTTCCTTCTCCTCATCCTTCCCGGAGCCTCCCCGGGTCCCCCAGATAGCACCCATAAATCCTGGGTTGTTTTGGAGGAGCGCTGGCTGAAGCAGACCCCAGACTCACCACTCAGCACACTGCCAGCATCACCGATAGGCGTGTGTGTGTATGCGTGTATGTGGGTTTGCATGGATGTGTGTGTGTGTGTGTGCTCGTGTGTGTGTGTGTGTGAGAGAGAGGGAGAGGGGGAGAGTGAGGGATGGAGGAAGAGAGAGATAGAGAGAGAGAGAGACCAGGGGGTTCAGCACATCTCCACAGGCCCCCATCACATCTCCCCAGAACCCCCCTGCCGTTCCACAACATTAGCGTACAGCCTGAGCCCGCTAGGACCCCAATCCCCCGACGCATAAATCAATGGCTTTTAATTAGACCGGAGCCGAGCCCCGTAATCAAGGACTCGCTAGCCAGAAAATTAATGATCGACGGATACAGCTAATGGTAACAATATATGTTATTTGTTGACAAACACCGAGCAGGGGATGGTTGACATACACACACACACACACATACAGAGATAGGGTGTTTTTAATCCTTTCAGGGGGTTAACAGTTCTTCTTTGACTGTGGGTTTGTTTTTTTATTTTTATTTTTATTTTCATTATTCATTCTTGCCACAAAGAGTAACCGCATCCCGAAAACACCCCGCCTTCCCTCTTTTCCAGGTGAGACGGAACGCCATGGGCACCACCAAGTACATGGAGCTCTACATCGTGGCAGACAACACTCTGGTACGTGTAAAAATAGATCCACCTAATTGCGTTCGCGCGCGTATTCATGGATACGCGTGTTGTGACCGCCAGAATCGCCCGCTGACGCACGTGCAGATTCCACGGCGGAAGCAGAGCTCTAATAGGCAACAATTAACTTACCCAGGCTAATGGCTCGCTGTCATATTGACGGCCTGTTCGTAACAAAGCTAAAGCACGTTGGGTGTATGGGAAAGGTTTTCTGCTATGTCTGCTTAACTGGTAGCTTCATAAGAGTGGCAGTTATATAAGCTCAGAGCTATAGCACAGCCACGTGTGACGGCTCAATCAAAGGCAATCCGAGGTTCTGATTGGACACTTTCTGGTTGGGCTGCACCATGGTAACTGAATCATGATGTGGCTAATGAGGTGTGTTTGGTCCAGTGTTGTCTGTTGGCCGTTTATTATAGAAAAATACCATTTAAAAGAAATGTTGACATTTTTCTGTTGTCTTTCAAGTATTTGTGCCATTAATATTTTTCCATCTTCACTGTCACCCAGTTTAAGCGGCAGAATAAAGACTATCACAAAACCAAGCTGAGGATAATGGAAATTGCCAATTACGTGGACAAGGTAAGCCAGATCTGTTGTTTGCCAGCCCCCCCCCACAATGCAATTCTCCCATGGAGTAAACAGAGCTAAATTTGATCGAGTCAAACTTAATAAATGCTGTCGTACAGTGACAAACGGCCGTCATGCCAGGCCTTGTAGCAATTCCTTGATATTCCCTTTTATACATTGCTAATTTACTTTGTCCCCCCTGCATCCCCAACCCCCCCGCACCAAGTCTTTCAGCGCGTGCCGTGGCGTGGCAATTATTCTAGTGATTGAGAATGACATCCTATCGAGCAGTGTAAACACAACACCTGCTTGCAGGCAGAAGGCTGCGTTGTGATTGGTTAACCCCGTGGTGGTTTAATCTCACCGGCCCTTCAGCAGGTCCACACAGGGGGGATAAGGAGCCATCGGCATTGTGTGGCCAGACTGTGTGATGCACACTTAAGGAAGAGCACTGTGTGTGTGTGTGTGTGTGTGTGTGTGTGTGTGTGTGTGTGATTACCTGTGTGTGTGTGTGCGTGCGTGGTGTGTGTGTGTGTGTGTGTGTGTGTGTGTGTTTACATCTGCGTGTGTGTTTACCTGTGTGTGTGTGTGTGTGCGCACGTGGTGTGTGTGTGTGTGGGTGTGTGTGTGCGCGTGCATGTTTGTGTTTGCATGCGTGGTGTGTCTGCGTGCGTGTGTGTGTCCGTGCGCGCGCGTACGTGGTGTGTGTGTGCGTACGTGGTGTGTGTGCGCGTGTGCGTATGTGGTGTGTGTGCGTATGTGGTGTGTGTGTGTGTGTGCGTACGTGATGTGTGCGTGCGCATTTGCGTACGTGGTGTGTGTGTGCGTGTGTGCGTACGTGGTGTGTGTGTGCGTTTGTGCGCGTGCGTGCGGCCCGCCAGTTCTACCGGGGTCTGAACATCCGCGTGCCGCTGATCGGCCTGGAGGTGTGGACGGAGCGAGACCAGTGCATCGTCACCGAGGAGCCCAACGCCACGCTCTGGTCCTTCCTGCAGTGGCGGCAGAAGCTCAAGTCACGCAAGAAGCACGACAACGCTCAGCTGCTGACGTGAGCCACGCTCCCCCCCCCACACACACACACACACACGCACACACACAAACACACACATAACGGTCGAGACAGACACACACGCGAGCTCATTAAGCGTATCTACCGTAGCTCAGCTAAAAAGAGCCGCGGTGCGCTCCACGTCCTCCACAGATACGCCTCGTGACGCCCCGGGTCTCATTAGCGCTCCACGTGTGCGTAAACAGTCACGCCCTTAGCGGGAGCAGCCCGGAATCATTTCAGACTTCGTTAGTGAGCAAACTGACGATGATTACCTAAACAGGGGCTTTTATTTAGCGACAGATCTCGCTTCACTTAGGCGTTAATTGGAGACCGAACACCTCCGCGTATATATACACCGGCATCGGCGGTCGCGGTGCTTGGCTGCGAGCGCGCAAGGCAGTGCGCACGAGCACACACACACACACACACACACACACACACACATGCGTGCATTCTAATTAATTTGTCGAGGATCCGGAGGGTGCATTTTTTGTTGTTTTCCATCGCACGGCTCTTGGTTGTTTGCTTCAGGACGCTAGGCAACAAGTACTGAGAGACCCATAAGGTGGAGCAGGGGTCTTGTTTTTTGTGTGTGTGTGTGTGTGTGTGTGTGTGTGTGTGTGTGTTTGTGTGTGTGGAGGGGGGGAGGCTGACTCCGGTACCAGACGAGCTCATCATATCTACCGCCGGGCCAATAGTGTTGTCTCTGCAATCAATGTGCACCCACCGTGCAACCAGAAAGTCAATAGCAGGGAGATTAAAGTTAAGTGATTTCTTTTTTCTCTCTCTGTGTGTGTGTGTGTGTGTGTGTGCGTGTGTGTGCGTCACCAACAGGGGGGTGATTTTCAAGGGAACCACCATTGGGATGGCTCCATTGGAGGGGATGTGCAGCCTTGAGAACTCCGGGGGCATCAATGTGGTATGTAGGGGAAAGGAGAAGCGAATACCCCCCACTACCCTCTCTCTCTAGCCCCCTCCTCTGTTCTCTTTTCGTCTTCCATCTGTATCTCCCTGTTCTAACATCGCCCCCCCGCCCCCTCCCAGCTTGAAGCTATTTTCCATCGACCCTGCCGTTCCAATGTTTTCTCTCTTTGAGTTTGACGGCACAACACGCCTACATGTTTGGCAACATGCCTGTGTGTTTGTGTGTGTGTGTGTGTGTGATTGTCTCCATGTGTGTGTGTGTGTCTGATTGTCTCCACAGGTCTGTTTGTGTGTATGTGATTGTCTCTGTGTGTCTGTTTGTTTATGTGTGTATGTGTGTGTGTGTGTTTATGTATGTATGTATGTGTGTTTGTGTGTGTATACTGTACTGTGTGTGTGTGTCTCCATGCATATGTGCGTGTGTGCGCGTGTATCTCCGTGTGCGTGTGTGTGCGCGTGTCTCCATGCGTGTGTGTGTGTGTGTGGTACTGGAGCATGCTGGCCCAGTGAGATCGATAGCATTCCCGAGCTTCATTAGCTCCTAATAGGCTATTAGCCCTCCTCTCCCGGGCCGAGGCGGCCTGCAGAAGCCCAATGCACTGTAGCTCTGCAGAGACACAGTCATCGCTCAGCGACGCACGTCTCAATGCTGTGGTTTGGTCCTCTGAGGGATCAGTGGCACGCCAATGAATGCCTGCACTTAAAGACTTAAAAGAGCTGCTGTGTTAACTCTACTGCGATAATGTGCTAAAGAGTTTAGAAGATTTGTTTGTGTTATTTACAGGGTGGCAGTGGTTCTTGGTACAGTGGGTAGAGCGGGGTGACATGCTAATTGGAAAGTCATTGGTTGAAATCCCATTGCCCTCTGGCAAAGTATGCCTGAGCAAGACACCGTACCCGCACTGTTCCCGGTGGATGGATGATGCCCTGCCTGGCTGACATCACCCCATCATTGATTTTTATGAACGTGTGTGTGAATGGGTGAATGTGAGGCAATCAAGTGCAGCGGTTTGAGCGAGCGGTAGTTTGGGAACGAAGGATACTAATGCAGTCCATTTACCATTTACTGTACTGTACCATGTGTAATACCGGAGCAGAATCTGAGTTTTTACATAATTTTCATCAGTTTAAAGGGACTACTTTCAGCAGGTGTTACACCGCACTACTCTGTGTGGATACATTGTCAAGCAGACGGTGAATGCTTCATCCAAAACAATTGCATGACACACATGTAGGCTTCACGTGCTGTGTAGTGGGGACCCGTGTTTCCTAAATACACACAGTGCAGATTGGTGGGTCGATCAAGGTTTGATTAAGGCAAACTGTAGTTTACCTGTTAAGTCCATTTGGTGTGTATTAGCATGCACAACACATGTTTGGTAGGGTCTGTGCCTTCATTTACTGGTTGTCCCTCCTTGTCATGAAGTACAGGGCAGAGTTGTCATGGAAACTGATTTGGGAGCATAATCATGTTAGCTTTTTACTTTTGTAGTGATTACAACCTTTTGAAACAACCGCCTTAAACTTTCCCTAAAAGTTAAGCTAAGCTAGCCATAGGCACCATAGGCACCATAGGCCAATACATAGCTTAGCATTCAAGGTTCCTTCATGAAACTCCACAGAATTTGGGATCCAATGCTATTGGTGCATTACCGCCACCTACTGTCTACATGGTGCATTACCACCAACTACTGTAGAGCGCACGCACTTTTTAACAAGGTCAGTTGGTCAGTCAGTAAGCAACATTTGCTGATATTGGCCGGTCACACTGCATGCGGTCCGGCAACAATTATATAGAAGTTTCAAAAACTAACAAGGTGCAGTTGCCTCCCATGACCAGGCGGTGGCGTCTGCATTCACTTGTGTATTTGAATACACTATAACACACACACACACACACACACACACACACACACACACACACACACACACCTACCTAAACATCATCGGTTTACTCGCTGTCATACATCTCCCTCTTCAGGATCACTCGGAGCTCCCCATCGGCGCAGCCGCCACCATGGCCCACGAGATCGGCCACAACTTCGGGATGAGCCACGACAACGAAAACTGCTGCGTGGAAGCCACGGCAGAGCAGGGCGGCTGTGTGATGGCCGCCGCCACAGGGTGAGCCGGGGGGGGGACGCTGTCTGTCAGGACGCCTCCGAGCGAAGTACGCGCCCACTATAATCGACCCTATAGCACCCTGTATGTTTTAGTTGTCTCCCTGCTCCAACACACCTGATTCAAGGTTGTTAGAAGCCTGATAACAACCCGTTCATTTGAATCAGGTGTGTTGGAGCAGGGAGACTTCTAAAACATACGGGACGCGGCCCTCCAGGACTGGAGTTGAACAGCCCTGGTTTAGACGCTGCTTTTAATTAGCCTAATACATTCTTTTCCAGCTTTTACTGGGCTCCATTGTGTCTCGACTCAGGTCCGAATACAAAGATTCTAAAAGATATTCTGTAGTAGACCAATGAGAGGCAGACAGGTCTAGTGAAAACAAAGTGAAACAAAAATATTGATTTGGTTCATTAATAAGTGTCTACAATGGAATATTTAATCGCAGCATATGGACGAGGACGCTACAGAATACGGTCAAATGTGGTACTCAAATTGTAATATTGCATTTAATTTGCGTACATAGTTTATGATGTAGTGCAGAGGTCGTTTTCAGTCCAAGGATCCCTTGGCTCATAGAACCACAGGCTGCAGAGAACAGACGGCTATTACATACCATATAAATGTGTGTTGCTTATTAAACTGGACCAATAATTTGTGGGGCGGCCATCCATGAAAGCACTTTGTAATAGTGTACTTTATACCTATTACAGATTCATATTATTATAGGTTGTATTTATTTTAACGCGTTTTCTTTTTTCTTTTCAGGCATATTTGAATTTTTGTAAGAAAAATACGTTTGGGATTAAATCATTTTGAGTTAACTCTGAGGAGTAAATCTGGGGACCGTCCAGGGGTCACAGACCCCCTGTTGAATATCTCTAGTGCAGTGCTCACACTCCCTTTCTTGCCCAAGGCATCCATTCCCGCGGGTGTTCAGCAGCTGCAGTAAGCGTGACCTGGACAGCTACTTCCAGAAGGGCGGGGGCATGTGCCTCTTCAACATGCCCGACATGAAGGATCTGGTCGGGGGCAAGCGGTGCGGCAATGGCTTCGTGGAAGACGGGGAACAGTGTGACTGCGGAGAACTGGCCGTAAGAGAAGCCTAGGTCCACATTGGGATGACCTAGGCACATGGTTTACGTCATACATCCATTGGTTTGACCTTTGCATAATCTTTAATTGCTTTCATTGTGTGCATGAAACAAAACTGCATTAAATAAAGAAATAACGTGTAGCGGCTTAATATTACATATTTAAATGCTGTAAACAAGTGGCCACAAGCATGTTTTTCAGAATAGATTTAATGGAAAACATTTAGCTCAAAAGTGGAAACTACCTACTTGAAGCTAACAACTTCTGAGCCTAAGCCTAAATGGGATCCAACATTAGTATAGCTGTTCACTTCTTGTGCAAATTAGCCTGTTATAATACACCTGCTCAGAATGTATGCTAACTTGTTAGCCAACCCTGGTGAATTTACTGAGGCAGCGATTCTCATTACGTACAACTTAATGTTTCGCTTTGTTTAGCCTCGTGTGAAATTAGTCTCATCGCTCATGCACCATGTGTCATGTTTGTGCAGCACATTTTGAAGAGCCTTGACAGTTTCTTTATTTATTTTTTTATTCTCATTTTAAAACTTTGTGTTTGGCACTTGATAGACCCAAAGGTTAAGTAAGCTCTTTACGGTTCACGCAGCAGCACAAATTGAAAACAAAAGAGGCAAAATGGTCGCTGACAGCGGCAACGTTGTTGGTAGGATGTTTGTTACAAACAAAAACAAAACCGTGGCTTCTGACAAGCCACCTGCTTTTAGCATTGCAAATTAGACAGGGAACAGCATGCATCTTAATGGTCTACCCATAAGAGCCCTCGTACCGTTCTCCAATTTTACGTGAACCTATAAGATAAACCTCCCCGAACATGAATGCACGTGTTCATTTTCAGCTATGAAAACAGCCACATTTCGCAGTTACAGAAGAAGTACGTCCTCCTGCCATGTGAATGATAACAGAAGTTCTTACCACACCGGCCTTTCAATGGATAGAGTTGTCTTGATTTTGTTTACTTGTGTGCTTGTTTGTGTAAACCTATAATCCCTCTATTTCCCTGGCAGTATAAGTGGCCTTTTTAACACCGCACTCCCATGTGTATTTAGAGTACGTCTGTAGTTTCCTGGGTGCCATGGCAACAGTAGATGTCATCTTCATCGACGTATGACATTAGATACGAGAGGAAAATGCCTTGCTTTTAATTTCATATATTTATATATTAATTGATTTATTTCCAACTATACTGAAAGTACGGCATCAAGGCCACATGCACCCATGCACGCACACACACACACGCACATTAACACATTGGTGTGATTATTTGGGTCATATGGTTTGAGGTCACGGTACACGCAATGATTGTGTGTGTGTGGTGTAACAGGTGTGTACAAATGACTGTGTGTGTGTGTGTGTGTGCGTGTGTGTGTGCGTGACAGGAGTGCACCAATGTGTGTGTGCGTGTGTGTGTGTGTGTGTGTGTGTGTGACAGGAGTGCACCAATGACTGTGTGTGTGTGTGTGTGTGTGACAGGAGTGCACCAATGACTGCTGCAACGCTAACAACTGCACGCTAAAGGAGGACGCACAGTGTGCCCATGGTGTCTGCTGTGAGGGCTGCAAGGTAAGACAGAACGCACACGCACACACACATACACATGCACGCCCACGTGCGCACACAGAGTTGCGTGGGTGGAACGCTCACCTCATTTACAGCACTTTGGAATATTAGCAACTCCCAGTATGTTTTTAATTTTGCATTAGCATCTCTGGTTTTGACACAGTGGATCTGCACTCCAGTCTGTTACGCACACACACGCACGTTTTAAATTTTACTCTCACCTGCACTTTCTGCCTTCTGTCAGTAATGGAGCGCACATTGAAATGTTCCACTTTGATGCACGATGTTGTAAAGTAAATGGTGGGAGGAATGACTCAGGTAGAGTTATTGTTTTGTTTTAACCTGAGAGGCATTGTGTGAAATGTAGTGTTGAAGCTTAGGGAGCGCACAGCCCTTTGAGACAGTAATGTGATTACTAAGTAAAACTTGACTTGTGCTGTAGTTTGAAACCTTCACACATGGCCAACAACTGAGTGGAGCTGTCATTCGTCCTGCTATTGCTCACGCTGCGCCCTTGTGGCCAGAGTTCCATACTGTACCACTACACCACTACACTGCACCTACTGTACACTCCTCAATGTGTGTTCGGCATTGGAGTTTGTTTATTTATTATTTTTACTCGGGGGCCACATTTATAATGTCAGAGAACTTCACAGGCCACATCATGCTTTTAACCAACATGCGATAACATTTTAAAATAAAACACAAAATGTCTAACTTTGTTAACTTGCAAATGTATGCATATATAGGCTATTTCTATTTTCATTATAAAACGTAACATTTCACTTTAACTATGTATGTTTTTACGCCGCAGTAAATAAAGTAACATTCTGCAGAGCTTGTCAAGTAATTTTATATTGTATTATTATTTTTTAAATGTAATGTAAAAATGTAATGTAAAACAAACACAATACATACACCTTTACATATCCACACAGCGTAATATATACACACAATACATTTATTTCAAACATATATACAATACATAAAGTACATATATTTGCATATGCATACAGTATACACATAACACACATTTCATATGTTCAAAATGTAAAAATGTAAAAAAGGTAATATTGTCCTGTGTCAATGTCAACCCCCCCCCCCCATGTTGACTTATCTCCCGTCTGTGGCAGCTGATGCAGGCAGGCACCATGTGCCGCGGGCCGGCGGGGGCGTGCGACCTCCCGGAGTACTGCACGGGCGCGGCCCCCTACTGCCCGGCCAACGTGTACCTGTTGGACGGCTCCACCTGCCAGCAGGGCCTGGCCTACTGCTACCACGGCATGTGCCTCACCCACCAGCAGCAGTGCCTGCAGCTGTGGGGCAACGGTAGGGCTGGCACCGCTTGGTGTGGAGCAATGGGGCAGACATGCTACATGCTGCATGCATGTTAGCGGACAAGAGCAGGGCAGCAAAATGAGTTGCTGGCAAACGCCATGTCGTCCAATGTTAAAATATTTGAAAGTTCTACCCTCCTCCGTGACGGCATTTACAACCGGATGACCGTAGCTCCCTTCCACGCGGAGAGAGCGTCACAAATGAGTACTTTTGGTGCAACAAAAAATTGACATACTACTTAGAACATTTGCCGCTCATTCATTGTATTGAATATATTCTTTAATAGAAGTCAGTGACATTCTGTCATCCTTTGTTGCCGTGGCGTCCATAAGGGGTTTGCCTTCTGCTGTATTCCATTTGAACACAGCATAAGCCTTTGTTTGTTTAATAATACTACCGTGGTCTTCCACACACACACACACACGCACACACAGACACAGACACACAGACAGACGGATGGACGGACGCGTGCGCTTTATATCTGTTTCCATTTAAAGCAGACCTCATTGTTAGTCTGTTTCCAAGCTCAAGCAGTGCTTATCCAATCCATCTATTAACAGTGACATTAGAATCTCCATTTACCCATCTTTAAACAGCATTAGCATAGCATTACCGATAGCCAAATGCATTTTTTCTATGCAGAATCTGTGGCTGATAGGCATCTACATATTTAAATCCAAATAGCATGTGTCTGAGTTGATTACCTCAGAGTAGACTTGAGCTGCAATAGATGGAAGCTTTAGATTTGTTTATGTGATGGAGGTTCAGACCACGGCGTCAAAAGAAATGAGTCTAGAAGGAAGCTTTCTCTGGCACGGTAGACATTGCCTGTGCAGAAGTACAAAAGGTAAATTGATCTAACCTCGAGGATGTGTCAAATTATTTGTTATTGTCTCGTCGGGATTTGTTAAAAACACCACAACAGATGTTTTTACAATCAAGCCTTGGCTTCTCCAACGGCAAATTCAATGAACAATTGGCCACAGGTGCCTACGTTGTTTGGAAGAGCAAAGCGGCCAGGCTTCTGTGTTTTTGTCTGGCTGTTTATTTACAGAGATATTCTTTAAAAGGTTTGCTTGGTTTGTAGTCGGCGTACGCACGCCGACTCTCAACTGACACAATGAATTGTCCTAACCAGGAGCTCTCCCGGCACACAACGCCTGCTTTGAAGACGTCAACGCTGCGGGAAACGCATTTGGGAATTGTGGGAAAGACGGACAAGGCAACTACATGAAGTGTGCGAAGAGGTAAGATCGTCATCCTTGTTTCTCATTTTTAAAATGTGTTTGCCAGTATCTATATTCTGGTGTAACAACTCAGTTCATTCAAATAGAGAACTTGCTTTAGCAAACATCCCATTTTCTCAATTTAAAGAACTTTGTTTACAAGTGTACACACACGCGTGCGCACACACACACACACACACACACACACACACACACACACACACACACACAAACAGAGCTCAAGTCCTCTGCGCTCTGTCAACACAGGAGAGAGACCATGACACAGCGCCAGAGCTAATTACAGGAGCCAAATTAGCGTTTTAGCGAATGCAAATGAGTCTCCAGATTAAGGGGGCCGACGGCTGCGCTGTCATCACATAACGCGCCACTGCCCAAATCCATTACACAGCCCCCAACGGGAATCATGGGATTGTTTGTTGGCCCCAGTGACTGAGCGCACTGATTGGAGGATAATGTAAATGTGCTATCTGCCTGCTATGAAGACATCTGAGTGAAGCTGTGAGGCTTATGCCATACAGTAAAGCCACTATCTCCCCGTCATTTTGTTATTATCTACTGGGGGGATTATTGAGGTCCAAAAACAGTTTGAATACTATTTTTATTATTATTGTTATATCGTTATTTTTTTATTTTTGTTATACTTACATAGTATTTAATATGTATTTTTGGTCATTTTCCAATTGTTATTATTAATCTACTGAATATATGTAAAGAACGCACACGTATGCAGACAGTTATTAGTGCGTAGCGCAGTAAACAAAAGGTTCCCAGGTCACAACCTCTGTTTTGTCAGAGCATTCAAGTGTATTAAAGAACAACTGTCTCCCCCCCTCCCCCCACCCAATATGTGCGTGTTGCCCCCCCCACCCACCCAGCGACGCCAAGTGCGGTAAGATCCAGTGCCACAGCGCGGCCAAGAAGCCCAAGGGCACCAACGCCGTCTCCATAGACACCACCATCAAGACGGGCGGCGTGGAGGTGAAGTGCCGCGGCACCTACGTCTACAGCACCCAGGATGGTCTGGGAGACCTACCCGACCCGGGCCTGGTCATGACCGGCACCAAGTGTGGAGAGGGCAAGGTGGGCAGGGTGCTGGGCGTGTATGGGATGATGTGATAATGTACTGTAGTGGGAAATATTTTGTACTGTATGTACTGTAGTAGATGTAGTGGGATATATTTAGTATGTACTGTAGTAGATGTTCTGTAGTGGGATATATTTAGTATGTACTGTAGTAGATGTACTATAGTGGGATATATTTAGTATACTGTAGTAGATGTACTGTAGTGGGCTATATTTAGTATGTACTGTAGTAGATGTACTATAGTGGGATATATTTAGTATGTACTGTAGTAGATGTACTGTAGTGGGATATATTTAGTATACTGTAGTAGATGTACTGTAGTGGGATATATTTAGTATGTACTGTAGTAGATGTTCTGTAGTGGGATATAGAGTAATACTGTAAAGTATAACTGTTAACAAGGGCCAGGCATGCTTTCCGTGTCCACGGACTGCGTAAATATCGTCACGTGGAAAATGTGCTGCTCATACTTATGCGCACGGACAGGCTGACGCTACTACAGACGGCAATGGATGTCCGACTAAGCTAACAAATGTTCTGGACGTGTAAAACATATATATCTCCAGCATTTGTCTTGGTAACACCAATATTGTTCACAGGAAATAATGTGTGCATATAAAAATCGTAGTTATAAATATTGCTAATTCCAAACACACAGAACACACACAGAACACACGCACACACGCACGCACACACACACACACACACACACACAGACATGAAGGAAGACTGACAAGCAAAACACACAAACGCACACACGCACACTCGCACACAAGTGTTTTCAACTGTCACTGCGACAGTTGAAAACACGGTGAAATCACAGACTAACGAAACAAAACAATGTGCACACCATTAGAAGGTTGAAATCTTTGACAGATAAACACAGCACACACACAGACACACACACGCACACACAGGCAGACATATACACAAGCGTGAAGGCAGGCAGACACTAGCACACCGAACATAGAGATACACACACACTCACAGACAAGTTGAAATCAGAGACAAACAAAACAAACAACATCTGCACACCTTTAGAAGGGTGAAATCATAGACACACACACTCAAACACACACACACACGCACACACACACACACACACAGAGACACGCACAGACACACACACAGAGACACACACTCAAACACACAGACAGAGATACGCACACACACACAGACACACGCAGACACACGCAGACACTCACAGACACATACACACACACACACACACACACACACAAACACACACAGAGACACACAGACATCCACTCACCACAGGAAAGATACAGTATAGGTGCTGAATTATGCATATGAAATGAAGACTTCTAGGATAAAAAACACATACACACAGACATGCACGGCCACACATGCACGCGTACACACACAACATATCTGCAGTCATATCTGCCATTTCTCTCTTTATTGTTTTAGCACTGTATCCATTCCATTCAGTGAATTGTGCGACACACACAATAGAATGCATGAATAACACATTTTATAGCCACAAGAGAATATTGGCGCCATGCAGCCTGATTAGTATTGAGCCATCGTATTGAATTAGTTCTTAACAAGTACTGTGTGAATGCAGCTTGCCTGGTTTTAATCAGACATTTCCCATACAGTTCGCAATTTCCAGTCAACATCAATAACAAAAGTTAAACTAATATCAGTGTCTGAGCTAAGATAGTAAACTAGACTTATTTTACTTACCACAATAATAATTATTTATATTTTGTTATTGCTCACATGATGGAGGAGGTTATTACACAGACAAGAGATTATTCAATGTATGTGTTGATTTTAGTTGGGGATTTTGATAGTACTTTCCTAAGCTTCTCATGTTGGCTGTACAAAACATCACAACTGTTGTTGTGATTGCACATGTGTGTGCGTCTACAGTACGTGTGTGTTTCCATAGCGGCGTGTAATCCGTTGCACAGTGAGTGATCGTTGTGTTTGTGTTGTGTTTGTCACAGGTGTGCAAAGATCGCCGATGCCAAAACACCTCTTTTACAGAGCTGGAGACTTGCATTGCACGCTGTCACAGCAATGGGGTAGGCATGCACGCAGCCACGCACGCACGTGCACACATGCACGGTCCACAAACACACATGCGCTCACATTCAGGGAACAAGGTGAGTTCAAATGCTATACGCTCACACTAAGATTACAAATTCACATTACACATGCATGAGCGCGTGCACAAACACACACACACACACACACACACACACGCATCCAACTGAGTTAGTGGCTTAATCTTATTGTCACACTGTGTCCTTGGGCCCTGGAATATCGCTTTTTGGCTGTCTTCTAGTCGCTTGTAAAAAGCCAGGAAAATGGATGGCTGGAACGCAACGGAAGCTGAAGCGATGAACTATTTATTAGAGCGGCGTGAGCTAGCCCCGGGGGGGAATAAGACAGGTTAGTAGATAGTTTATGGGACAATAACGTTGCAGAGGTGCGGAATATTTCGCCTTTAAACACCTGTTAGCGTATGATTGGACTGGGAACTTCATTGGGGTTGTTCATCAGTGAGTTCAGAGATGGCCCTTCCAACACGTGGTGGAGGTGATAATGTATCGATGGGGCGCTACATCTGCCCATTCAACTAGGCCCCTACCCTCCTTATCTGGTGTCTGGACCGGCTGACAGGGGTCTTTTAAAGGGAATCTATGCAGTAGACCCAGGGCACAGGTATTGGAAGATAACGCACACATCCACTGCCCTTGTGGGATTACAGTATTACATTTATTAAAACTTGCACATGTAGAGGGTGGTGCTAGCGCTGTATGGGGAGTAGAGGGTGGTGTTAGCTCTGTATGTGGAGTAGAGGGTGGT
>JAODTR010021785.1:0-10465 GCA_025399935.1 Amblyopsis rosae
GCCATGTGATTGTTGATTAGATAATTGTATTAATGAGAAATTGAACAGGTGTTCCTAATAATCCTTTAGGTGAGTGTATCTCCCTCCCATTTGACATTTTGTATCAGCGATGGCAGCCTTGTCTTTCTCAAATGCGGTAGCCTAAGAATCATAATATACTGTACAAACAAGTGATTACTGTGCGGGGAATTTTCAAAATAGTTTCTTTCATTAATGTCTTCATCGGTTTTGATACTGTAGGTTTATGATTTTGGTCCTTCTCACTCTTAAAGATACAGTAGATAGAAAACATACTATAATGGTTCTAAAAAAGGTTTTCAGACAACATACAAAGTTATTGTTCTTTAAAAAACAAAGAATCAACTTTAACAGTCTTGTTATTTATACTATATACTGTACGTTATTTTTTGTTTTTGTAGATATTCAATAATTTCAAAAAGAGTTGGATAGCATGAAATCCATACTGGCCTTGTGCTTTTCAAATGTAGCCCAATAACTGGGTGGTAAACATGGCTAACTGCAGAATACTGGGAGGAACTAACAGTCAGGCTAAGTTATATTTTACACATATACATTTGGCCTTGCCTGTTGCACATTAATCAATATTCAGTTTTCACCTTGCTACAGTATCTTCATATTGCATTTATTCACCTACTACACCGCATTAAATGTAATGTACTGTATATATTTCATATACAAGCAAACGGAATTTAAACTATGTATTTCTTTGTACAATAATAGTATTTAATAGATACATTATTTGTAAATACTTTTGTTAGCAGTAACACAAGACTTGAATCACACCGGGCCTCCAAATTTAAATTATAAATTCAAAGTACAATGATTTCCTAGGTTCACATTTCTAGGACTAACATTTTTTGCATAATGAATTGCAAACTATCACAACAACATCGCTGGGTAGTTTGTCCGTCCTCAATATTTTTGTACTCTGTATCATACAAATAAACAAACAAACAAAAAACATTAAAATAATGATAGTGTAATCAGGTTGGTCTCACATGTTCCCAAGAGGTAGGTGAATAAAAGCAGACATGGATGTCTGATGGTTGTTCCCAACCTGGATTACGTTATATTCTGTGTGAACAGTGCTGGTCCCAGACAGACACAAGACAGAAGGTTCTAGATGTAGGCCTCCTCAGTGGCTGGGTTCTGATTCTGGTTGTCTATCTGCTGCTCAGGGCCATTTTCCTGGGTCTTCAACAGAACCACCGGTTTAATCATTATCCTCAGACGCTGGGGAGGCAAAGCACAGAAAGATGTAATTAAACCAATGATAATGAGCAGCTGACAGATGCTGTGAAATTGAGGGATGGAGCGGTGGAGGAAGTCCGAAGCACAAACAGCTGTTTAAGATAGCTTGGATGACCTCTTAGACTTCTAGCTGGCTGTCCACACCATCACACGTCTTTCTGACTCTAATCCCCAAGACAGTTATTTGTTGTTGTGACATCTTCTGAAACCTAGTCAAATTGGCAAGGAATTTTTAGCATTGTTGATCATGCACACCCCTGAGCTCATGAAGATCATTGGATATTTGTGTATGTGTATAACTATTTGTATGTAGGTGAATTAATGTAGTAACCTACTTCTTGATTGCTACAAAGGCTGCGATGAAACACAGACCACCATAAATGCATAAACAATCACATTTGGAAACCTATTAATTCATATATAATTCATTTGGATGCATCATGTATAGCTGTAGACACAGTGCATGGTACAGTAACAAGGTACCCAAGTTTCAGGGGCAGGAGACAAGCACTAAATAAATACCAGCGGGAATAAAATTCCACTTTGTTTATTACAAAATAATGCCACAGAAAGGAGAATGTGGAACATTTTGGGTAACAAAAAATACAGGTACAGAGCTGCTATCCTATACAAAACTACCAGAGATAAAGAAACTGTCAACAATCTGTGAGTAAAACTGTGTCTCGGTCTTGTCTTAGGTTAGGAGTGTTTGTGATGGCAAACGTCTGCCTGAGCGTCTGAGTGCAGAGCACTAATAAGATGGCTGATTGCTACAATTACACAATCAGCCATCAGCTGCTCTTGAAGGATCTAGCACCTGCATATCGCCTCTGACAGCAAGTCGCTCCGCCTTGCAATTAACAACCATTTATTCAGTGAACAGCGGCTTTATATTCTTCCGCTGAGGGTCCATATTATGAGTCGACAAAGACTGCATAGATTTAAGGTTTTCATTTAATCCCCTGCGGCTGACTGAAGCCCTCAATGTAAAAGTAATTATGTGCCATTGATCAACAGCATCAATACTGTAACTGTACATATCTAATGCACTTTATTACACTTTATACACATCTCTATTCTCAAATTAACATTTATATTCGCAACGCCAGTTTTTATATGTCTTTCCATAATGCAAGAGTTTGATCAAATTCATTGAGCACAATATAGGAATATCAATTTAATATGGCACTTAACATTCGGTTAGCTAGGCCTTCAATCTGTGTGAAAAAGCTTAAAGCTAAATTGTGCCTGAACTTAAGTGTCAGCAAATAAAATGCTCAAGTCCCAGCGATGACAGAGATGATAATGTAATGCCGTGCTGGCTTCAGACACACATACAGTACAGTCAATGCTACAGCAAAGTGCTTCTGGTACCTCTTTGTACGTCCCCTTGAGTGTGAGGAACATGTAGCCCATGTAGCCTGGGATCAGGACCATGGATGAGAGGGCCATGCACCAGCCCACCCCCTGCCCCCAGGCGGGGAAAACATAGTCTCCCATGGTGAGGGGAACCATCTGCACGGCACTGAACAGGAACACTCCCTGGTAGATGAGAGGGACAGAGGAAAGATGTTCACATTGATTCTGTCCAAACGATTCCCATTTACTTTGCCGTCTATTGGGCTCTTTGTTCTCAGTGACCGATTCCACACGCCTAGCGAGCGTAAATGTCAGGAGAATTCTGGACAATGTGCCACTTAGAGATTACAACTCCTAATCACTGCAAGCAACAAAAAAAACCTTAACCGCTCAATGATTGAAGGAGGACGTGTGGTTAAATCCAGCCTGTTCCAAACTGATAATACTTACAGCCACAATGAGAGGGGTGAAGACAACCCAACAGGCCTTCCACCACAGACAGGGTTTATAACCAATCATCTCTTCAATGTTGTCATAGAATTTATTCACACCTAAAACAAACAAGCCACGCATAAATACACAGGAAATGGTGAGATAGGCTGACACAGACGTCTGGTGCCAGAGTAATATGTATTGCTGAGGCTTCAACTGTAGGGACAGTTGTCTTTACATGTTAGTTTCTAAATATAACCAACCCTAAATAATACATCATAATAACAGTGGGACATATTGTTTGGCTCACCGTAAAACCACGAAATGGAGACGCACTCAAAGAATACCAGAAAAAGAAGACACATTCCACTGGCAGAGTAGTAGTCAAATAGCTTAAACACATACAGGCCACCCTTTAAGAGGAGAAGATGGGAGAGAACACAAGAGAAAAGGGGAAGACATAAAAGGAAAGAGACACGGGGGCAAAGGAGATGGCAGAGCAGAGGAGAGGCAATGAGCATTGGCTGTACAGTACAAACCCGGTCAAGTGGAATAACATCGAGGCTGAGAGAACCAGTTTTATTGCCTAGCAAGGACTGGTGGCCTCTCATTGGCAACAATGGCAATGTGGGCCTTCCTTTGGAAACACAGTATTACTATCACTTGTCATTGACCAGCACTCTATAGGCCAGCAGCACACACCAAGCATACAGTAACAGTACCTTGAGACACACTACCTAAAGCAGTGGGTAGGGCAGGGTTTCTCCCCCCAACATAACAGTGCCAGAGACTTGCAACCCCGCAATCCCCAGAGGTAGAGGCAAAACCGCCGTAATATTTTATAGTATTTTAATATAGGATAGTAGCAGAGTACATAAAAGCTAAACTGTACTACTAACAATTGACCGATCCCAAGCACCTCTTCTTTCTCCTGTTCAACCTAGTTACTGTATCTAGGTTGGAAAAAACAACATGGTAGGCTATGGCTGTGTTCAAAATGTCCACTCCTTCATTATATAGTGCACGTACATATGCATACGTAGTGCCATCAGCCATTTTGAAGTGTTGTTTCAAATCCCAACTGAAAATTATGTTCACTAAATAGTCACTACAAAAGTAGTGTGCCGAGGATGTATGCTGCATCGGTCGATGTAGACCATCATGCATTGCGGTGTGCTGTCAAAGTGCTGACAGAAGAAGCCGTCAGACTAGATTTCTTTCATTTCTGCTATGGATAAATGCTGTAACTTTAGAACAGGCATGTTTTCATTGATTAGTGTCACTAATCTAGTGAACTAGACTAACTAGTAGAAAACTCATCAATATGTGTTATTTATATTATGCGTTGAAATTGGTTGTTGTTCGGTCTTATGATGATCTGTAATGTACCGGTATGTTTAAAGAATTATGTCGACACCTACCGTAGCTCTGTAAAGCAGGCAGGTCTTTAGGCTACTGTTACTGACCAATCTTTGAATGTTTTGTAGTATAAGAAAACATTCCTGATTAAGAGTAGTCTCCTAAACTATGCAAAGACCCAGAGTAACATTGTAAGGGTTTTTTATTATATATTCTGCCGTTTGCTTATGCAACAATAGCCTACAGTATACATATGAATATCTGCCGCATGTATTAGTGTAAGAAGTATTGGATAAGTGTCAAAAATGTATTAACGGCTGTCTGCTGCCTAGTGTTCAATTCAGTAAACACTACTTAGGGAATGAGAGAGTGTACAAGTGGACATTTCGAACACAGTCTATAACAGGAAAACAGACAGTTGAAGGAGCATCTGTCAAATTTAAAAAATGCTCAACTGTCATTGGCGGACAGGTGAAACGAGGCAAGGGCTTGGGAATGGTCAATTATGGATAAAATATGCAATTTATAATCACTTGAATCCCTCTGAATCCCTCCCCTGTGTCTCGCAAGCCGCCAGGGGTTCCGACCACCACTTAGAGACCCACCGGGCTAGGGCATAATGTGAAGACATTTTGACAGAGAGTCTTCTAGTATCAAGGGTCAGCATTAGCTTGAGCTTTGTCAGTGTATCACACAAAGCACACACAAATACACACACACACGCACAGACACACACACGCTCACACGCATGCGTGCGCACATACACAAAGAAGGATATTGACCTATACTATACTTCCACATTTTTTTTTTCTGTAAAATAATGACAATGTTATGGTATATATTTTTATATCTAGTAAGTACAGTATGTAATGCTTAAGTCAATATGTCAATCAATATGTCTGACGAACATGATTCTATCTATGCTAATACAGTAATGTTACATATTTGTATTATTGTATTTGTATTAAACTTTTACGATTGAACATAGTCATTATTATCTATTTTTATTTACCTGTGTGATGTTGGACAGCCCAATCACGTAGGAGATGAGGCAGACGATGGCGATGAAGATCTCACGCCTGGCCCTGAGGGTCCGGGGGAATTCATCGACCAGTGCCGTGATGAAACCCTCCACAGTACAGAACTGAACAGAGTGCAGCATCATGTCAGAGTCATGCAAAGGCATACTGTACTTAAAATAACTTAATGTTCAACATGCTACTTGGATGTTTGGTGGGAAACATTAACAATATTGTTAAACCATTTCCATTCATGTGAAAATAGTAATAATCATTCCATTGCTTCATTCATTAAGTTGGCATTCATCTTAACGTCAATTAAGTCAGTATTTGGTTGCTGGTCAGTACGACAGCCTTATTATAACAAATGATAGTTTGGAACTGATATGAGTCTATTTTCAGGTTTCAGTTTGAAGGTTTACCTGGCTGTCAATTCCCAACATCAACAGCATGGAGAAAAAGAGGATGGCCCAGAGGGGGGAGACAGGCAGCTGGGTGACTGCTTCAGGATAGGCTAGGAATGCCAGGCCTGGGCCTGAGCAGGACACACACATGGCACTGAGTGTCATTAAGAAAACACACACACACAAACAAACAAACAAACACACAAAAACAAACAAACACACAAAAACAAACAAACACACAAACACACAAACAAACAAACACACAAACCAACAAACAAACACACAAACACACAAACCAACAAACAAACACACAAACCAACAAACCAACAAACCAACACACAAACCAACAAACCAACAAACAAACAAACAAACAAACAAACAAGAAACCTAATCCTGTATATTCCAAAATCAATTAAAGTATTAATATTGTAATAAAAGTTTAATATTGTAATATGACTGTGATAAAAGTGTAATACAATTCAAATAGGTATTAATATTAACTGTAAAGTATTGCGTATGTAAATATAAATCCAACGCTGCTTGTAAAATGGGTGTCATCAAGGAAAATCACTAAGTACTAAGTACGTATTCCATGCCTGGATAATCAACAGAAAACAGGAAGAAATTTTCAGATATTCCGGACTCAATAATGTGCTGCATGCGTTTCCTGCACACTAGCAAGAATCACCTTTCTGTTTCTCTTGTCACTATTGAAATCCAACACTGCTTGCAGTTACCTGAGGCTGCCACATCAGCAATGGGTCTCTTCGTCACATTGGACATGAAACCCACAATGGAAAAGATGACAAAGCCTGCGAACATGCTGGTGAAGGAGTTGATGCAGCAGACAATGATAGAGTCTCTGTACGGGAAAGACAAAGCGCACAGCAGCCATATCAGTTCCTTATCAATATCTCCCACATTTTGATAGAGGTGGTGGGGATTAGGAGGAGGACGGGATGGGGAGGGAAGCCATTTCACGCTCTAGCAGAAACACCCGAATCATTTATTTTGACCTGTAATAGAGGTCAGGAGCTAAAGACAAGGGGTGTTTGGCACTGACAAGTGTTTACTGCGCTGTGTGACAAAGGCAGTCAAAATGCCTTGGATTTTATACAGGGCCCTCCCTGCATAGTGCCACAACAATGAAGACCAATACTGTAGGTCCAACACAGAATGACCAATAACATACGGTACACTACTGTCACACATCTCAAATGTAGAAAGTCCTAAATGCTGTGAACCTATTACTTATAAGTTGTTTAAGAAAGGTTACACATACAGTACGTTGTACATTAAGTATCAGGGTATTTGTGATGCATATTACTGTAAAATAGAGTGTAATATAGCATACCTATAGACGTTGTTATGGAAAGGGTTGTAGCTGCCCAGAGCAATCAAAGAACCCAACCCCAGGCCATAGGAGAAGAAAATCTGAGTGGCAGCATCCAGCCACACCTGACACATGAATAAATAAACCTGTATGTGTTAATTTACCCTTTGAAAAATCTGTAATGTTATATGCACATGAAGTGCACTACATATTGTCTTTACTCCTTAATGATGTAATAATGTAATTTAAAACATGTACAGAAATATCGTTGCATTAAAGTATCATAAAAACTATAAACATAGTTAATAGCTAAATACAACAAACACATTATTGCACAAATACTATGCAGTATCAGAATCTTTTCTTTTTTGTCCAAGGTGTATACATCCAAGATGCGTACAGTAAGGATGGGATGCTGTTGACCTCAACTAAGGAGGCAATTTGGCAGAGAAAGGAACAATTGAGTCCAACTAACCTCTATGTTAGAGGGAGAGGCAGAGTTTGAGACTGGTATTATCATCTATTACCCTGGTGGATGTCACTGAGGTAGTCAAACAGCTCAAATATCAAGGAGTGGCAGTGGATTGATGAAATCCGTCCAGAAATGCTGAAAGCTCTGGGTGTGGAGGACATGTCTTGGATGACACGCCTCTTTAATATTGTGTGGAAGTCTGGGACAGTGCCCAAGGAATGGCTGACCGAAGTGGTGGTTTGCTTGTTCAAAAAGTGGGACCAGAGAGTGCGTGCCAATTATAGGGGTATCACACTTCTCAGCCTCCCTGGTAAAGTCTACTCTAAGGTGATGAAAAGGAGGTTTCGGTCAATAGTCAAACCTCAGATTGAAGAGGAACAATGCGGTTTCCGTGGACCAGCTCTTTACTCTCAAGGATCTTTGAGTGGGTCTGGGATTATGCCCATCTGGTCTTTATGACCGGGTCACCCGGAAGGTACTGTGGGAGATGCTGCGGGAGTACTGTATGGACTGAGAGGGTCCCTTTTAAAGGCAATCTAATCCCTGTATGTCTAAAGCGAGAGCTGTGTACAGATTGTTGGCTTTAAAATCAAACTTGTGTCAGGTGGGGGTTGGTCTCGCCAGTGCTGTGGTTTGTCACCAATCCTGTTTGTGATATTGATGGACAGGATATCGATGTGTAGTTGTGATAGGGAGGGGTTGTGGTTCAGTACCCTGGGGATCTCATTGTTGCTTTTTGCAGATGATGTGGTCCTGATGGCATCATCAATCTGTGACATTCAGCACTCATTAGTTTGGTTCACAGTCAAGTGTGAAGCAGCTGGATGAGGATTAACACATCTAAATCTGAGGCCATGGTTCTCAGCAGGAGACCGATGGAATGCCTACTCCGGGTAGGGAATAAATAATTTCCCCAAGTGAAGGAGTTCAATTACCTCAGGGTCTTGTTCGCGAGTAAGGGGACATTAGAGCGGGATATTGGCAGGACAATCAGAGCAGTGGGAGCCAGAAGGCAAAGCTCTCGATCTACCAGGCAATTTTCATTCCTACCCTCACCTATGGTCATGAAGGGTGGGTCATGACCGAAAGAACTAGATCGCAGGTACAAGCGGCCAAAATTGGTTTTCTCAGGAGGGTGGCTGGCGTCTCCTGTAGAAATAGGGTAAGAAGTTCCCTGCTAGAGCTGCTGCCCCCGCGACCCGACAACAGATAAGCGGTTGACAATGGATGGATGAATGGATAAATTGATGGATGGATTTTTTAATTGCTATTTTGTATCGATTTTATTATCGTTATTATTATTGATTATGTTATTGCTGAAATTGGGCCCTAAGCACTTCATTTAATTCCCTTTCATGCATCAACATGTTCTGGAATGATAATAAAAACATATTGATACCTTGAGTCATCCTTGATAACATCCCCGGTTTAGAAGCAAATATGTTGCATGCAAATCAGAACTCAACCTCAACTGAAAGACTTGCAATAAGTACACCTACCACAAAAATCCAACAAACCCTTACGATAGCTCAATACACCATTAGCAAACACACACTGTAACAAAACAGATCTTACCTCTGACTCCTTCAGCTTGTTAAAGTCTGGAGTGATGTAGAAGAGTATTCCATCGATAGCCCCAGGTAGAGTGATACCACGGCAAAACAGGATGAACAGCATGAAATAGGGGTAAGTGGCTGAGAAGTACACCACCTGAAGGATGCAAAGCATTATGAGAACCCAAGAGAATGGAGAGCACATACATCTGCATATTCATTCATTATATGGAGAACATGGAGGAACAAATCTGCTTGCATTCTGAGGAGTGAGTGACAGGCAAAGGGACTGTAAGTGTTTTCTGAAGAGCTGTAAGTTAATTACCCCCTATGAATGGTGTTCTGTCTCATGAGGCCCAAGGCACAATACAGTGACCTAGAATGCTGACCCCAGAATGCATGGGTTCATCTCATGCTAGCGCTCTACATCTTCTGTACTCATTTTACAAGGACCTACACTATAATGCTGGAAAGTTAATTTGACTTCAAGCAGAATTGATCTTTTGAACCTTCTAACCCTAACCCTCGGATTTACATCCTCACACTGGAAACTCATTACTTTAAAAATAAGACAACTAAATAACAACATTTTACAGCGAAACACCCCCAAAATAGGGAAGAAAGCAACGGAAAGCATTATTTTAAGTTTCACTATGGCACAGCATTTTAAAATCATACCTTCTGTAAGTATGACTGGTAAAAGCAGCTTGATGCGTACACTGGTTTGTAAATGAGTGTGTACATTCTCCCAAAACTTTAACAAGTGTCATTTGGCCTGACTACTGTAAAACAGGTATGCAAATCCCAAACTGACAGATTTTAATTAAATGTATTAATTTACACTGTACATTGAACTTAGATAGGATAGTCCCTAATATAGCCATTGAAATGGCAAAACATTTTTAACAGTTTTAATAATACATGCATAGTATTAAAGTATAAAAAATACGCTCCTCTTTCCCAATTCAAGAGAAATGTTGAGGATCCACCACACATCATCCTTTATGTTAATATGAAAGTATTTCAATGCTCTTACTTTGCCCGTCCAGCTGACCCCCTTCCAGATGCAGAAGTAGACCAGGACCCATGCGATGGCTAGCGTTATGGCCAGAGGGAGTCTGACCTCGCCTGGCTTCTCCAGGCCGTCGGTAATCTGGTGCATGTTACGTCTGCAGGGGAGCAGCGCAAAGGCGTTACGTCGACGCCTCACACATACAGTGCACAATTGAGCCCCCCAGCGGATCATGGGATTATGTCTCCTT
>JAODTR010021785.1:10475-22975 GCA_025399935.1 Amblyopsis rosae
CCCCCCCCCCCCCCCCCCCCCCCCTCTCAGTATTTGCCAAGGCATTTTCTTGAGATTGGTGGTGAGACACATAAGTGGCGCACTCTCTCAACTATTCCTCCAACACTCACAGGTTCATAGCAACCTCTACCCTCCCCCTACATACTGCACACCAGGGGCAGAGCTGTGCTTCTGGGGCATAGCAGTGTGTCTTTTAGTGCTTTGATGTTAACAGCCAATAAAGGTTAAAAAAAAAACAACACAGGTTCAACTGAACGAGCTTCATTTTCGCCCCATTAGAGGAGTGCTGTCATCTCAGCGGGGCTATTATGTGTGCATGATTGCGCAACGCCAAGATGTTGTGCCAGATTTCTTGTCTGCTTACTCCCAGAACTCCACCACAGCGCTGGTGAGGTTGGTGGTGTCCCTGATGCTGTAGTTGGTGTAACAGCTGTCTGTGTTCCAGGGATTGCCACAAGACTGCCATGGCAGATCCTGCATGGGAAAAGTGCATGAAAAAAAAGGAAGCACAACAAAATACAGGGAGCTCTCTTTATATGGACCATTTGCCTGCTGCCAAGGCCCTTTCTCAGTTGTCACCCAGCCAAGTCTAAGATACTCGTTTGAGACGCTTGGATTTCATGCTTATCTCGGAATGAATGCCTCATCCGTAACTGCATTCATCAATACATTGTGCTCAGCTCTAATTATGTGGGAAAGAAAGCAATAAATGTCACACTCATGGCTCCTACATCTCACAGTGCTGTAGGAGCGTTGACAAAAAAGAAGCTGCCACATAAGCTAACCTAATGCAAAATAATACAGACACTTTGTGGAAATTAATTGTAAAGGTCACACTGGCATCCTTTTTCTGCCCTTGCAATGCACATGCTTGGATAGGTTACTTTTTAAATGTAATCCGTTACAGTTACTAGTTACCAGACAAAGATTATAATCAGTAAGGTCATTTTTGGATTACTTCAATTTAGTGACATAATCTGATTACTGTCCATTACTTTTATATTACTTTACACCTAAACTTTGTTCTTTCGTTCTTTGAAATTCCATCCAAAGCAATACTGCATTGGCGCACCAAATCTTTATATTTTTGGGATCATTGATGTGGCTCAGGGGATCAGATTAAATTAGGACTTCATTTCAATTAATGATTGACATTAATGAAAGGTAAATAAGAGAACAGCCAATTGTTTTATGCATTTTTCTTCAGTGAACTTCTCTTCACATGAAAAAAAATAATACCTGTAATCTGATTCCACTATTTTATCTTGTAACTGTAATGGATTACAGTTACTGTTTTTTACTGGGTATTTTATTTTATTTTTATGAGTTACCGATTACATGTAATCAGTTACTTCCCAACCCTGATACTGTAAAATATTATCTCTGTTATTATTTCTGTTGTCCTGTCTGATACTCACAGTGGTGAAGGAGCTGTACAGATAGTAAATAGCCCAGGCAATGATTACAATGTAATAGATGTTAAGCCAAAAGGACAGGACAGCAGCAGCCAGCCCAACGCCTATAACAGCAGATCAGGGGGAAAAAAAATAACATTTTAAGAATTTACATCCATAGACACATCTCCTATCTTATGCTGTAACAGAGGAGAACATGCCTGAACACCTTTTGGTGGAGGATAGATTAGCAGAAAAGATACTAGGATACACTGTAATTCTTATGTAGACACATCTATTATTATTTTCAAAATCAAACTCTAATTAACATGTAGTAAATACAACAATCTGTGTTTATTATCCTTCAATTAAAAGGCCATGCTCGACATATTATTCGCATTTACCTTTGAACATGGGGGCCAGTTTCCACACCCCGAGCCCTCCGATTGAGGTGTATTGACCAAGAGAAGTCTCGAGAAGGAACAGGGGCACACCAGCAAATATGAGGGTCAAAAAGTAGGGAATCAAGAAGGCCCCTGAATAAAACAAGTGACAAGTATAGACGTGTAAGGAAATGTAGATAAGCAAAAACAATCATAGAAAATTATCCAGACAGATTTGGCTACATAAATATTTAGTTTGTAACAAATGTCAAATCGTGGCCTTGGTTTTGGCTACGCAATTACGCACAGTTAACGGGAAGAGGGGCATTTTATATTTTATGTGATCGCCTGAGTCAAACTGGCACGTTGTAAGGCACGTTGTTATTTAACATCTATTTTGGTGTGAAATGCCCAGATTTCTTTTTGATTACCTCCTCCGTTTTTGCCACATAAATACGGAAATCTCCAGACATTTCCAAGTCCAATTGCATATCCAACACAAGACAGGAGAAAGTCAAATTTCCCAGCCCAATTTTCTCTTTCGGGAAGTTCCTTTTTCGTCTTCTGGACTTTCACGACCAAGGTTTTGGGTTTGTCGTTCGTAGTTGGTGCATCGTTCACAACAGCCTCAGTTAAGACGTGTCCATCTGAGGCTTTGGTTCCATTGGTTGCCATGGTATCTGCAGATGTTTGTTAATCCTGACCAATGTACGAGGGTTTCAGCACTAGTCCACCCACACAGATGTTTGGATTCCGTAGACAAGCGCCCCAATTACGTTGGATGAAAGGATGCAGGAACAGGAACACCTTATCAGAAATATATCGACCCTGCAAAAATAAAGCATTTTAGTTAACAGGTAACATTTATTTTCTCAGTCAAATGCAATTGAAACATTTTATTATTTAGGCCTTTGACTATATATGATTTTATCATTCGACCTTGTCATAAAATAAAAAATGTTCCAACATTCGCCGTAAACACTATGGATCAAACAAAGAAATTAGGCCTATACATAAATATAATTGCTACATTTATTATGTCAAATTCTACTACGGGTAACAATAGAAGAGCAATTAAACTAATTAAGGTTACAAAAGCATGCGACAATGTACAGTATAATAGCCTAATTCGCTGGGAGAAATTAATAGGCTAATTTAAATATGTTTTCAAATGTATAGGCATATATGGGCTTTTTCAGCAAAAGCATAAAATAAAAAAGTTCACAAGCATTATAATAAGATGTATTTGTAAACGGAACAAACTCCCAGGGTATTTCTCTACAATGGAAAATGTGTATGTAATCAGCTAGAAAATTATATTTTATTTAACTGAAAAAGCAATAGGCCTAATTATTGTTTCAGCTCAGCCTAACGTTTGCGCATGCAGATACCCTTTGTTCACGCCTAATTAGGGCTTGTTTATATGCATTTGCATGTAGTGTAACATCATGCACGTTTGATGGTTTACATTTTACGTGACGCATCTATCCAATATATTAGGCTAGGCAACAGTATATGAGATATAAATAAAATGTGCCTTCACACCTTTATTAAGGGCGCAAATCCATGCGCATCAACCATTGCTTTCATACCATCACAGCGCATCTACCCAACTGTTCTTTGGACAGTGTGTTAAATACAAAAGCCGGACTTTTAAATAAAAGCAGTGTACTTACAACAACAGTCTAGATTAGTCCTTTTCGATGGCAAAATATGTGCGTCTCTGTTTAAAACAAAGTTAAATCCTTTAACTTCCAATGGTTGCGATCAAAACAAAATCTTTCGAAACGAGGTTTGCGAACAGAACTATTATCCTGAGTGGGCAACAAATGATTCTTTGAGCGCGTGGTGCTGTCCAAAAATAGTGGTGCTGAAAGACAGGAGGGGAAAGACGACGGAGCTGCTTTGCTTCGCGCCTGCCACCTTCTAAGTTGCGCGAAAAGGGACGTAACATGGAGCGCAGGGTCCTCGCTCTCATCTACATAGCGTCAATGTCACCTCAATGTCGACCCTCCCCAACGGCAACATTTCCACCACTGAGATCGCAGCGGGTTTGAGAGAGGAGCATCCACTTGTCTCAAGGTTTTATATCCTTACAGAGTTTTTTTTTTTTTTTACAACATCAAGTTTACGCTCTCTCTCTCTCTCTCTCTCTCTCTCTCTCTCTCTCTCATATTCATTCATTCATTCATTCATTCAAGTCACCATGCATAATGTATAATGACCAAATCATGAGGGGACTTTGTTGAAAGTCATCCTTCTAATTCACCAAGTATTGCCTGGTGAACACAGTTGTGTGATTAATACAACATTAACTTGTACATTTGCAAGTAGTCCTACAGTATTAGGGCAGGCTAACTTCATTATTTCTTATTCATTATTTGGAAACTATAAGCCTGTGATGGGACTGTACACTTTAACAGTATATGATGTGCAATGTGCAACATGGGAAAAAAGACACATGGACAAATAATTAGGCTATTTAGGCTGACATTATTAAATGTTGCAGTCCACAGTTGCAAATAGTAAGGTGGTTGTAAGTAGCTCAGCTGCTGGTAAAATATGATAAGAGGTTTCCAGTCAATAAATCAGAGAAAAAAGCAAAACTATAATCGTCTTAAACCGCTTATAACCGCTGTCTGCTAAATTGAAATGCTCTTGGGAAAGGTAGATGAGCAGTCTTAATGCAGATTTCAGCTCCCACATAAATATTATTAATTATTAGAGTCTCATTGGGAGATTAGACACTCGTCTAAGAGCAATAATATATCCGGAATGAATCAGGATAAAAATATGCTTTTGGGGACATGGATTCCTTGACACTTGACACAAACTGACAGGGATTCTAGACAAACAAAGTAGTTATTGTGTACTTTTAGGTTACTGCATGTCTGACAGAATTCCTACTGATCTGTTTGTCTGTCTGTCTGTCTGTCTGTCTGTCTGTCTGTCTGTCTGTCTGTCTGCCTGCCTGCCTGTCTCTTTCTCTCAATCTGTCTGTCTCTCTGTATGTCTGTCTGTCTGTCAGTCTGTCAGTCTGTCTGTCTGCCTGTCTACCCGCCTGTCTGTCTGTCTGTCTGTCTGTTGTCAACCTCACCAAAAAATAATTTCCTTGTATATGCAAATGTGCTTGCTGAATTAATTTGATTTAGATTGAGGTCCAGATTGTTGTCAGCTGAATAGGTACTGACACTTCTTTTCTTTACGCTATTTGACCAGGAAAACACTGGGGTGGGATGGGGGGGTGAGGTGGGTCTAGGAGGCAGGCAGAATGCAGATGATGTGCCTATAACTTCATCCATCATGCGTGAACACACACATGACGGCAGGTATTGGGGACAGCTGCCCGTGTTTGGTGCCATGACAACGTCGTCTGTCATAATCTCACTCGTGGTGTTGTGTCAGCTCACAGGGTCAGTTACGTCATAACAGACGCTTGTGTGCGAGAGCGAAGGCCAGCCCGTAGCTTCGGAATACATAACGTTATGGTTAATGGTTATTAATGTGGAAGGAAGCTGCCGAAGGAGGAGTGTTACAAATAATGTCCTCTCTCTCTCTCTCTCTCTCTCTCTCTCTCTCTCTCTCTCTCTCTCTCTCTCTCTCTCTCTCTCACTCACTCTCTCACCGTGCATGTACCGTGTCTAAATACCAGCTTGTTTGTGAATCCAATGAATCCTCACTACAGGTTTCACATGTCAACATGGAGCTCTGTTTTCAGGAGATACGTTTCAGATAACTGCCCTATCCCCTGTCTCTCTCTCTCTCTCTCTCTCTCTCTCTCTGTTTCTCTCTCCCCCACCACCCGACACATTAGCATTTTCACCGTTCCCCTAGTGCTCACCTTGTACATACCTAAGGCGGTCACCTCCTACACTGTGAAGGTCACAGTACTACAGTAGCTAAACAGATTTTATAAAGCTCATTTAAAATTCATTAAACACACTTACTTTAGAAGCCCAAGCAGATACATGTGATTGTCTAAGTGGAAATAACAATCACGCACCATTTAATGATGACTTGCTTTTACTATTCGCACCCTTGACCAAAACCTTTGATGTGAGCGTGTGATTCAGTTGTTCTTTACCAAAAACAACACACCTTGGTAACCCACATTTTCTTTAGCTTACAGCTGTTCTAGTTGAGGTGCACCATGGATGTCAGCAGGTTCCCACGCGACCTGTACTGGCAGATAATTGTATTACAGGAAGACAAAGCAAGCAAAAGTACATTACTAAGTAAGGTTCTTCTTCGTTTGTGTATTTAATGGAAAAGCATACTGTTTGTCCGGCATCAAGTTATCATATTTTACATCATAAAAGGTTTTGTACTGATTTGTATAAATCGTAGTAAAACATTTGCCTACTTGCATTTAATATGTTTAAATGGAAACCTCTCAAATGTGTATTTTGCACGTACAATACACAGTAGTCTATTGCAGTTAACAGGTTAACTATTGGTTTGGGGCTAAATATATTGTGTACTGTGTGCAGAATGGTGTCTGCCATACGTGACATTACAGTAAATGGTTTTCCAAAACAGATGAACAGAATTCCCCACCCCCCATGTTTCAGCTATGGGATTTTTGCTCAAGATCTCAGTACTGAGACAGCTGAGACATTTGGAGAAACAGATGACCGTAGGGTTTGCACAGTGTGCACGTTTTGTTCTCCCCTACACCAGCTGCAGACATTTGACTTCTGTTTCTTTTTTTCTTTCACCTGAACTCGCGACTGAGCACTGGTCTATGTCGCTGCCCCCGTTTCACCACGCCTGTTCTGAGCAGTCTTAGAGGGATTCCCGTCTATCTTACCGCTCGTTTGCTCTGCTGACCCCCACTTGCGGTGTGTGCTGCTTACTTAGCGGTCGGTCTGTGAGTGAACATGAGTCAGTTACGCGTTGTGGTGGGGGCTTGCTCACACTTGATCTTTACGCTGTCTCCCTGGTGTCAATCCATATGTCAAAGACCACTGTCATGTCTTGCTCCTAACCACATGTAGGGAAACACAGCGTATCGACAGAAAAAACATACAAGTTTTCAATTTTGCAGAAGTGAAACTATTACACTGTCAAGCCAAGTTTATTTATATAGCAATTAATCACATTACAGTCAAAGCAATATATGATACAACAATTGATATTATATAATAACAGCAATTAAATATGGTCGTGATATATACAGCATTTAATTAATAAATCCTATTGTAGTGCACAATATACTAACTGTACTACATATTTGCATATATACATATATATATATATATATACATAACATATACATATACATGTATACTGTATGAGAGCACAATGTTCATTCTTGCGTGATAGCGTGATGAGTGCGTAAGCGAAGGGGGTCCCAGAGCATGGAGACCTCCCTGCATGGTGGAACACGTTAGCACACACACCTCCCACGCAGTGTGCGAGGGAGGGCACACCATGTCTCGGTTCGGGGGGTATTCTCAGTGTTGCAAGGGGGGAAAACGCAAAACTGGAAAACCCTGACATCAAAATGTCTAAGCGCTCGGCAGACAATAAATGTGGTTTCGTGTACGGGGTGGTATAGCGCTGAAGGTGCTTGTGGTCTTTGCCGTGCTCTATTGCTGTTTAAGGCCTGCTGTTGTATTTTGCCGTACAACCTCGTCTGTGTGCGAGAGTGTGACACAACTCTTTTACCGTTCGTAAAGGAAAATACTGTTTGCGGCAAAATGTGCCTGTTTTTTAAACTTCAGCAGCTATACAATTAAGAAAAAAACAGACCCGATTGACACACCACAATGAGAACAAGACATTTTCCATATAGTTGTTGAGAGATATTCCAGTCATTAAAATAAACTGTTATTATGTTCTTATAGTTTCAGAGAATACAGTATTGTAACACACACACACACACACACACACACACACACACACACACACACACACACAGACGCACGCACAAACACACACACACACATGAAAGAGCCTTGACTTGACAGTGATCCACGTTGAGGCTGCAGGCCTAAGGCAGCCAGCCTGGGTCACAGGCTGAGGGCATGGCGCCTTCGCCTGTAACTGTGCCGTTGCTCTCAGCGCAAAGGGTGTCCTGCTTGTTAATTAGGTCAGCTCGCCATCCCGCCATCCCCCCTTTCCCCTCCTCCCCCCGAGGGGGAGAGGGTGGAGGGGGACGCTACATAGACCCTGATCCTCATCCCAGGGAGATGAAAAGAAAACAATCCCTCTACAGGTTCCACATGCCAGGGCCAAGGGTGAAAATGTGGTTTAGATTTTCTGCCTTTACTCTTCTCTCTGATTCTGAGCTGCACGGAAATTATCTCCTAAGGAGCTCTTATAACACCTCTCCCAAAATCTAGGGTTGTTTCTGTGCGTGTGTGTGTGCATTAGCTTGCCTCGTCCAGCATATCTATTTATTCCTTCCTCTGGGATTTAGTTAATCCACTTCTTCCAGACTTTCTTCCCAGAACAGTGAGACATTTCTAAAGAAATCAGTGCAGCACTGCACCTTGAAAATCCCTCCATCACCCTCATTACAGTATAGAGAAGGATGAGAATGAGGTTGATTTCCTTGATTTGATTTAGGCCGGTGTGAAACCGAACCGGAGCCACATTTGCCCCCAGAGAAGGGTGAAAAAAGGGGGATGGGATGGGATGGGGGAAGGGTGGAGAAGAAACAGATTAGAGGTCTCACTTTCTTCAGATCTCAGTTCTGACCCTGTGAACTAACCCAGTCATCTAAGATGTACCTTAAAAAGCTCTACACATATATCACCTTAAAAAAAACTTTAATGTGGAATTGGTCTTACCGAGCTCCAGAGAAACAAAATTACATGGAACTCTGGATTTGCTCATACTATAATACTGTGCTCTGCCTACAAAAAGTCTGGCAGTCACACAGAACGTGATGTTGCTTATACGTGTGTGTGTGTGTGTGTGTGATTTACCATTCTACAAGTGATTTCGGCAACTTCAGGGAAAAGACCCATTGAAACGGTTTATTGAGACAGACGGTGTGTAGCAGTTGCACATTGTGGCCAGACACATTTGCCACTTTTATGCAGCTTTAACGTTGTTGTACAGGTTTGAGGGTTTGAGAGTTACAACAGCAACTACTGTAGCTGAAATTACAAGAAACAGAAAAGATTTTGTAAATCAACAACCCAAAAACCCACCTCTCCTTAATTACATTCATGAAAAGACATTGCCTGGCCAGATAAATCTGAATCGATTTATACTGAGGCAGGGCTATCGACCAGAGCAGTCCTTCACTAAAGGATGTCTATGCAATTCTACCAAATTACATTACATTTCTAGCTCCAAAATCCTACTTAAAGTGTAACTTCACCTCAGCTCTGAGTCTGACTCATTGCACAACTTTAAAAAATGCTAAAACGTAGTCAGGGCACTGAGTGATGGGAGGGGACGGGCTGAGAGGGGGGCCTGCATTAACATCAATTGATTTTGATGACGCACAAGGGCACAAAATGTACGTTTGGAAGCCAGCGAGGACCTTGGACAATATGACATCTAGATCAATTTTCAACCCATAAAATCCTGATTTCCATCAAACCGGGAATGTAGTCACTATTAACACCAGTTGATATGTCTCATCAGAGTTCAGTGCTATTATTGTGTGTTCAGTTCAAAAAAGACAAGTGATTGCAGTTACTCTTTAAAGCAAAGTATCTGAAAGTGAAGAGCTTGATCAAAGGAGAGATGTGTGCGCACTATGTGCGTACGTGCGTGTGTCCATATACACAAGTGCACATGCATGAGTGTATTTGTAAGCAGGATAATGACACCCCAGTAAAATGGTATGCCAGGCTAATGACAGACTCACAGAGATAAAGACTGTTCTTATGTTGAAGTAATTCAGACAATAACCCGGTGTGGACTGGCTGACCAGGCTGGCCTGGGCTCTCTGTAATCACACCCTACGCTTTTACTAAAGGTAAGAGCACTCATTTCCTGTCTCCGTGCTTCAAGTGTGCGGGCCTGATTTATTCTGCTGTTGAATGAAGGTTTATTTAAACATGTCATATTAAATGGATTAACATATAATTTAGTGTTTTGGCCTATATAGTTTACAATGGTTGTTTTTGAACTGAACGTTAACTCTATTTGAGCAATCTTATCTTGAATACTGTTGGCTGAGTGACCTTTTATGTATATGTACAGTACTGTGTATATACTGTAGACCTATATATGTGTGTGTGTGTGTGTGTGTGTGTGTGTGTGTCAGCTCTGCAAAGACTGGTTTTGTTTGATTGTTTTGTGTTAGCAGCTCTTCATCTCAGGTAAGTTTGAAGGCTGAGAAAACTTAAAAAGTTCAAAATGACCAGTCTGATGTTCAAACTGGCAGCAGGCAAATCCTATAATAATTTGTATTTATTTAATAAAATAAATCCATTTCTTTTTTAGAATCAACTAGAGACAATTTTAAACAAGGAATAATTAATGAAAATTAAACATAGAGCGTGCATAGACCATTTTAATCAGATGTAATTTCAAAATAGTGGACAAGAAGATAGTGTTACTGATGTTTGTGTGTCGCTGTTCCCACTGCAAACAGAATAAACTTCACAAATGAAAGGAATAATGATGGGGAAGTAATCTAACTTGGTGCTTGGACATAATATCCCTCTTCACAGTTCCTCTCTGGGGTTGGGGAGGGGGGGGGCTATATTCAAAGTAGAGCAGGCAGTGTTTTCACAACTCCATCCTGAGACCCTCTTTGTACCATATGTGTTCATGTTGTCTATCTCTCCGTTGTCTGCCTGTTTATATCAGAAGTGCTGACAGGGCCTTTGAAATGGACACAAACTTTCCTGTCTTCAGTCCCTTTCATTATTGTGCATTTTGACATGACCCATCAAAGCGTCAGTGAATGGACAATGTATGTGTTGGCCATGTACTGTATACAATATATTGTAGTAGAATGCAATAGCAGTGTATACCACCACCACTGTACATATCTGTGCAGCACGCTCGGGATTTCAGGCAGATCATTGAAACCAGCTGTGGTTGGTTGGAAAGCCTGACAGCGCTTAGTGGTGGAGAATACAGCATATATACCTAAGTGAGCCTATTAAAGATCAAAAGAGATTACATTAAATCTAGAAAACATCAATCCCTCGGGGGTCTCCAATTCCAAGAAGAACCCCCACTCCTGAGTACCTTTCTGTAATCAACTTCTCCCCCTACCCCTCCCAACAGACTCTGGGGTACTGTAGGCAGCCTGGCTCCAGCATGGGGAGTAGGGGGCAATACCCAAGCTGCAATGCCCTCGAGCACAGGTAGCCCCCTCTCCTTCCCCCCATACAATCACAGTGGAGGAGGGAGGTCAGGAGAGGTCATAAACACGGATGCAGAGTTGTTAATGATTCAGGTTTATCCTGTAATCCCTTAAATCCACTGACACTGACATTCTGTGTGTGTGTGTGTGGGGGGGGAGAGAGAAGAGCTTTCCCCCTGTTTGACTCATTGTTATGTCAGTGTGTATTAAAGGTATAGTATATGATTGTAAGCTAATGCATGTTTTGTCAAATTCACCAACTATCTCCTTGCAGTGCGCTAGCTTACCATTCTCTGTGTGTGCTGAACAAACAGGAACACAAACAAAGTGGTGCAGAATGCACAGCGCACACAACAACAGTATGCTAAATATAACTTCTGAGGGAGCACCCTATGGTATTGTGTTTCTGTTTTAAATTGGGTGTGAACTTAGCAAGAGTTCTTGAGAATGACTAGATGCAACTGGATGGTCAGAATAAATCAAATGTGCCGATAAATTGCTGTACGAGGACATTTAAAGGAGGAATTTAAACAGCAACAGAGAAATGCACTACTGTAGCTTACTGATGCCAAAGACTAATCTGCAGGAGTAGCCTACAGAAAAGCATTTTAGGAGATAGGGATGGATAGCTATGGATGATCATCTCCCAAGTCAAACACCAACGATGAAACTGGTGACGGCGCACCATTAACAAGTGAAAAGTGTGTTGGTTGATGAATAACCACATAGTAAATACATTAGATGAAGTTGAATTTACTTCATATGCCAGCTGGCATTCTCAATGAATAGCATTGCAAGTTCAGATAGACGAGCTCCGTAGTAATAAACTTAATTTTGGAAGAGGATCACCTGCTCAAAGAAATAGGCTTTCATTTTTTGTGTCTTATGTCCACTTTTTTGATTAAAATCCATTGCTGCATTTCCTGCTAATTTAACATATTTATAGCATTTACATCTTTATGCAGTACACATCATCACCACATCCCAGCATTCCACTGGCCAACCACATATTTTAACATCACATTGACCATTAATTGTTACTAAAACGTAATCTACAATTAATAATGTGGTAATATATGTGTGCAAAATGAAGAATGACACCATTTAAAGAAATGCCTGCATATACAGCACTATATTTATCTACTGGCGGTTAATGTTTAAACAGAGATGGTGGTTTTCTGGATCTTGATAAGCACGGTCTAAGAAAGAGATTGTACTCTGGGAGGGCCCAGTTAATAATCAGCAAAGGCCCGCGCTTATGGGCCCCTGGCAGATGCGGGCCTCAATGCGGTTGCATTGTCTGCATAGTTACGCCCTTGTACAAGGAACTCAAATGGTTGAAGGGGGAGAGACTCCGACTCCTGATGTGGACATTGATAGAGCCTGGCTTCATCAATGTCTTTTCATTCCTTCTCGGGGTTTCCAGATGTTTCTCAC
>JAODTR010021796.1:0-24346 GCA_025399935.1 Amblyopsis rosae
AGAGAGAGAGAGAGAGAGAGAGAGAGAGAGAGAGAGAGAGAGAGAGAGAGAGAGAGAGAGAGAGAGAGAGAGAAAAGAACGAGAGGGAGATGCTGAGAGAGAGAGTGGGGGGATGGCACTCTCATAGACCACAGGAGAGTCCCAGATGGGAAAGATGGTTTCTGAGAGAGACGGGGATAAATCAGAGTCAGTCCAGATTGACAGCCGGTCTGAGTATGCCAGTGGTAGACTGATGGTATACAAAGCCATCACAGGGAAGAAGGCTGGACTTGTTCCCGAACAACTATGTTTTCTAGAGAGACAGTGGCAGACAGCTCACAGTGGACTAGCGGACCCACTGTATATAATAAGAGAGTGGAAATCACTATGCACTTGTGTGCGCAGCACGCCGTCCATTCTCCCATTTGGCTCGGATTTAATTGGCAAAACATTAATTAAACACGTGATATGCATGAATACTAATAATACTATATGCTATGGCTGAAAAATCACAATCGCAAATATTTAACACGATTACTCATTAACATTGGGAAAAAAACCAATGGAACAGTGAAACAAATCAACAGTAAAAACATATTACCTTTGCCGTTGACCATTCACTTTCACGCTGATAGCGTCAAAAGTGCACGTGTCATTCAGAACACAAGATAAAATAGTTACTAGTTTAACTTACATAGTTTACTTGGCAAAACATAATATTTTTCTGATTGTTAGGATCCGAAATTGAAATCGCAATTAAAATTCGGTTGATTTCACAAACCCAACATACCCAATAATATTTTACGAGCTAGCGACAAATCATTCTTGTAGTAGAACACTGAAGAGGTGAGATACAGTTAGGTGCAAACTTTGGAACCATGACTCAATAAGAAAGCATTTGTTATGCCCTTTCTTTCAACAGCAGCTGCTGCATTAGGCCAGCCATGCTGCTTTCACAAAGACAGAGCGAGCCGGCCGTGTCCTTGCCCTACAGCACACTGCATTTATCTGCCATGGAAGCCAACGTCCACCACAAACAATTCAAACACAACCCAAGAAATAAAAATAAAACAGTAATTGGCTTCATATCATGGAGGTTGAAATAAAGGTGAAAAGTACACTCTTGATTTGTGTTTCAACTTTTTCATGTGATTTAATTCAGCGATATTTAAACAATGTTGACCTTGACTGAAACTGAATGCCCATCCTGCACCCTGCATCTCTGTGCTGAACATCTGATAGATATAACCCCGTAAGCTTGATAGCACTTTCGGGAAGTGGTACTGTCGATTTTTATTGGCTATTAGTATTGTCACTCGCAAGTCTGTGTCTTTAATTCTGGAATGTAATGCATAATTTACTCATTTTAATTTCCAGATATTTTAAGCAGTAACAAAGGCCTACTTATTTAACAGATTTACAAGACATGCAAACAGCCAGAGTTGTTGTTGCAAGTTCAACGTCCAACTTGGTCATTGAGTTACGTAGTTGGTCGTCAATCAAAATACCTCTCGTCAAGTAGGCGGGTCTTGACGCAGTTAGCCAGCGCTGTGTCCCAGATTTTACAGTGTGTCAATAAATGCTGGCTCTGCGAGACTAATGCTGCATGGCAGGCACTTCTCCTTAAAGCTCAAATTGTCCTCTACACTTACCCTCATAGCCACATGCACTTTAATGCACTTTCGTTTTTCTGGGACAGAAACGCGGGGTTCTGGTGGTGCTACAGCACAGTCAAAGATCAAACAACGGCAGTCGCACATTTGCCTTACTGTAGCTTTTAACACATCCAAAACAGTGTCTTTATTCCATATTGGGTGCCCTCTCTCACCTGATCTGGCTGTTTTGATGTTGACAGACTGGAAGCCTCCATTCAGCGCAGAGGTGTCGATGATGTCCGAGTCGAAGTCTCGGTGGGTCTTCCGATAGACGAAGAGCGCCACGATGACAGAGATGACCAGACACATGATGACGGCGATGACGATTCCCACATATAGAGCGACATCGTCCGTACTGGGAGCAGCTACGGACCCAGGAAATGGAAAGGGGGGGCAGACATTGTTAGGTAAGAGCATTTTGGGTCTATTTGATAATATTCCAGAGAAAAGAGCATAGCATAACACAAATTAGCTAGTGTATGCTGTGGGCTAATAAATCAACAATGATGGTTCTTCAGTGGTATGGAGATATTAAAAGACCAGCATTAGTGCGTTTGTAATTGAAGCAAAAAGTGTGTGTGATGTCCCCCATTCAGCCCTGAAGACAAATGCTCACATCAGGTTCCATTTCAAGCAAACGTTTTAAAAAGCCGCTATAGCTGCTAAGACAGAAAACGATAATATTGCCAGACAGTAAGTGAGATACAAAGATATATATTTTACAAACGAATGACACTGCATTTTAAAACGTAACAAGCCTGTTAATTATTTTACAAGGCCTTAACATTCTTCTGCAGTGTCCCTGAATGCTTTAAAGTATTGTAGAGAACAATGGTGAATATTTAATTTGAGATCAGCCCTTACAGAGCCCTTACACAGCCCATAGCCAATTGATGAATAACATTTAATTCATAATATAACAATAGAAATGTAGAAGGTAGGAAGTGGAGGAAAGAAACACTAGAAAGAACAATACAGTGGACAGTCAAGGGCACAGTAAAAAAAAAGAAGAAAATAAACCAGTAAAAAAGACAAAGGAGTGAAAAGGAGGTGAATCTGAAGTGGGACATATAGAAGAAGCACAATGAAAAAAGAAGAGGAGGAAAGGGAAGAAGCAAAGTGAAAGAGAAAAGATAAGGCACGTACATAAGAGGAAAAGAAAAACCAAGTGGAATTCACTCTAACTTCAAAGCAGAAAAACACACAAGCCCACAGTACGCATTCAACATGACAGTCACAGTGGATGTTTTCCTTGCAGTTAAAACTCTCCGTGTATAATCATGGCCTCTGTAGCTATGGGAGGTGATTTGTCAGCAGCTACAGTATTAACAAAACACAAAAGTATAGGAATGCTCTTGTTAATCCACCCTTAAAGTTGAGAGGCAGATACCAGGCTTTTAGCAGTAAACGCCCCAAGTCATTTGCTAAAGGATTTGCTGTTGTCGCGTTGCTTTGCAATATACGTTCAAAAAAAGCTTGAACTTGATTGAACTTGCATGAAAGAAAACCTTTCATTATGCACACAAACTTCCAGAAACACATCCATTGTAATGCACACAAATATACATGGTCATGAGAATGTAATTAATTAACCTACCACATGAGGGCGCTATGAACTTTATTTCTCTCTGGAAAGTAGTCATGCTTGATACTATATTGCTTAAAAGGGACATTTCCAGGCACTGTATTTTGTGCAATGTTTTCATTGCTCGTGGGCTTGTGATCTTGCCCACCACATAACTGGCCCCTTTAGTGATTTAGACTTTATGCATGCCATAAAAGGCATTGTTAAAGCTTTATCCCAAATAAACATACGTCTTTTTGGGCCTAGCTTAATTTTGTTGCTTGTTCAAAGAAGTGATATCGGGGAACTTATATTTGACAGAAGGGATACAGGATTATCCTTCCATAAAACCATGGAAACCCAACATTAAACAGCATTACGGAGTCAGTGTATAGTCAGTCTAAATCAGTTGTGTCCATATTAAAGCTAGAATTATAAGGTGAAGCGTAATGCAATATGATACGATATTACACCAAGTGCAGTATCATGTCAGGTAACCTATAGTTGTTAGGGTTTGTCCATTCTCCCAACTGACAGGTTGGTCCAATCCCTAGCATGCCTGGTCTATACTTGTAAGCCTCCTTGAGCAAAATGTTTAACTCCCTTGCAGTGCATGCATCTTAATATTAGTAATTGTACATCAATTTTGATAAAAGTGCCTGCAAATTGCTAATAACCAAGTGAAAACCAGTTCAGTTTGATGTACTGTGCATACCTGATTTGTTTCAACACACTCTAGGTGGCTTGCAAGGTGAATCATTTGGTTTGGTTTGCATAGCGTTGATGTGAAAGCCAGTCAATAGTCATGTCCTTAATGGAATATACTCTTTTCAGTGACCTATATATGGTTATTCTGACCAAAAGAGGTTGAACTGCACTCCCACTGACAGCAAATATATCACATAGGAGTGTTAAGGAGTCATATTAGGATTAGGATTAATTAGGATTAAGATGTAATTAGCACTGGTACTATTAGTAATACAGTGCAGTAGTAGTAATACTTATACATTTTTTTCGCTCTTAAAAGCATTTAGCTTTATTTTACCATTATAATGATACTGTACTACATATTACATTTGATTAAAATAGCAAACAAAATTAGACAACAACATTGTTTGCTAAAATGTTATTTGTCTTTTAGTGAAGTTGTAGCATCTGCACATCACCAGAAGTACACACATTTAGAAAAAAATGACATTTAAGGAAAGCAGGAATCGGACGAACATTTTCTTTTGATCAATATTCAAAAACATACTTCTAATGTGTACAAAGATTATTTATATCTCTTCTGATACTGTAGGATTATATTGTATTAACATTTTAAATTTTTTAGATTTAATTATTAATAATTACAACAAACTGGAGTAACTTACATGACCCATACAGGCAGGGATCAGATTTGTACATAAATTTGACATATTCTTTCAGAAACAAATGGAAGTCAATTGCGACCCAGCCCCTATCACAAATGCGGGGTTAATTTATCGCATGGAAGCTACAACGTTATCAGTAAAATAATTCTGCTGTTCATGTCTTGTTAAAAGAGCAGAATCATGCAAATGCTCACTTTTAGATATCAAAGGAGGAATTCACCTTTATCTGTGCGTTGTTTATTCACCTTGCTCTAAAGCACTGTTTATGTTGACACGGGTCTAATCTTTCCATCTGTTTGCCTGACATTCCCTTGTGACCTGACACCCTTTCATTTCAATCTCTAATATGAGAACAACACGACTTCAGAAAAATAAAAATGGCTGAATGTGGATTTGAATTGTTTGGATGAATGAACAGTGCATGTGAAATGCACGCTGACAAACGTGTATGGACTAAAACAATTACATTAACACAAACAAGCGCATGCAGGTAAAACCACACGGAGACACCCTGATGTTCAGAACCGCACACATCAAACACACACACACGCACACACACACGCACACACACACACAAAGCCGTGCAGCCACAGTCATGTGTTTCATCCACAAGGCTCTCCTGTTGTAACTGACAAGGGGCTTCATGTCCGGTGCACTCAACCACAAGCCCAGGTAAATTGGATTTAGATTAGAAATATATTCCTTTGAGTGGACACAGCGGAGAACAAGAGAGAGGCTACCAGAGGCCTAGACTGTGCTGTTCTAGCAAGTACTATCTGACAGCTTTCTGTGTGGGAAGGAGACCACTCAGTAAAGGTCAGGGGACTCACACACACACACTCAATCACAAATATGCATGCACGCACACACACACACACACACACATTCAATCACGAAATTGCATGCACACACTTGCACACACGCGCGCATGCGCTCACACATGCACACACCTGACAGGACACACGAGCGTGACGCACACACACACACACACAGACACATGCACACACACCTGACAGGACACACGAGCGTGACACACACACACACACACGGAGAAGCCCAACAGTAGCCTGGCTAACACAGCCAACATGCACGCCTGCCCATCGATTGGCCGAGCGGTCTGTCCAATGTGCCACGGGGAGGATGTAAAGAAGAGCACAATGAGGATGTTGTAGCTCAGCACGTCTGCATCTGCTGTGTGATGCGTGTCCAAGGCACAACGCTGCTGCAGCCACCGAAAAACACTGACTTGCTTCTGTGATCTCGCCTGGCATCAAAAGTGGCAGATGGCACACACGTCCCTGGCATATCTACCTGCCTACAGACACTGGCAGCGATAATGACTGACAAACTTGCAGACACAACCAGTTATAGCAGAAATGCAGTAACAACATTTTTACTTTTTATTTTTTATATTGTATTGTATTGTACAGTGAATGCTATAGTGGGGGCTAACTATATTAGTTAATGTACTGTACACAGCTATACAATGCCACGCTGTATGGTCATTATAAGTATTTAAGACCTTGACGCTGCAATAAAATGCCAACCTTGACAACCGTACTTTACTGTGGTAAGTGATCTTTTCAAAGTGTATAGCCAGTGTATGAACTAATGTGGAGAGTACAGTACAGTTAAATGTAGCTCATACGTCATCAGCTGCTGATGTTTGGTATAAATGCGCGGAGTACGATATGTCTAATCTAGACACGAGAATGGAACAATTCAAATCTGATGTGCACATTGACTTTCATGTATCTGTAAACTGAATCATGTAACCAAAATAGGTTTTATTATATCAAACGACTATAAGAAGGCAGTCTCAGAACATCTCCTCACTCGGTATAATTGTAATGTGATTTGTTTTATTAGATTTTTTCTTTTAATAGCTTTTCATTCTTCTAAATGTTCCTCCTAGAAAGGATGTACAGTAGCATATCATTCAGGGGTACTTTGTGTATTCTATATTGAACTTATGTATTAGCGGCACTAGACTTTGCCTATTCACATAGACCTTTTAATTTAGACCAAACGTTACCAAGGTTACCAAGAGTACCGGTAACCAAAGCTTTTATCATAGACTTCCTACCTTTTCTTTAAACTGCCCAAAAACCTCACGACAGTCCCTGTAACTTTTTAATGGCTGCAGACTGCACAGTATGAATGCATTAAAATGGGAATGCATAACACATAAACCAATTGTGCGCATGTATTGCACAGTGGTCAATGATAGAAATGCAGTTACTGTAAACTGGACATTGGAATTTGAAAATATCAAACATTAGATCGTAAAACTAGCTTTTATGGAGCAAGGAGCCAGGAATTGAGCACTGAACCATTCAGCCAGACTGCAAATAAAATCCACAAGAACTTCCTCTTTGATAATGCATTATTACAAATGGTTTGATTGGCACAGCAAATGGCTGTACATGGAAGCGGCACAAGAGACATGACGTTTGCACCGTCCACCCAGCGAGTGTACCCATTACCGAAAGCAGAAGGTGAGTTCAGAAAGTCATGACGGTGGGTAGAGAAGCAGGTGGAGGTGAAACAGTGATACAAAGTGAAACGGTAAAACATCAACTCACATGGGAATCCCAAATCATTCTTTTCTTTGGGCTCAGTGGACTTCTGAAACAATGAACCTTTCGGGAAAAGAGAAAAGAGGTCGGGTGGGTGGGTGGGGGGGTGGGATGGATACAGGAAGGGAAGGAGAGAATGAGGAACAAAACAAACAAAATGACTCGTAAACACAACAAAATAGAAACACACAACACATAAAAATAGGAAAAATAATACTTGCATTGACAGTTCACAGGCCAAACAGCGGCGGACGGCATGTAGCTACTGTATGCTACAGTACACATAACGAGAACGCACATCCAGAGACTTGCCCGCACTATGACCTCTTTTAAATCAATTTTAAAACATTATGTTCTCCGCTGCCCTTTTGAGAGTTTTTAGTAACGTTGTTCTCAGTTTTGATTGTCATAGATTGAGAGGTTTGTTCTTACACAGAAGGCTTTCTAGGTCCAAGACGTAGGTCTGGACCGCGTCTGGTTTTTCTATTGCGCTTTTTTTATCCACCGTGTCTCTTATACTTCATTCTGTTTCTGTATGTTATCTCCCCTTGCTTTAATTGTGTGGACTCAGCCTATAAACAGCCCGCAAATATTTTGCGATCCCGGGGGGGAAATAACCGTAGACAGGCGGATGTGTGCATAACAGTTAGTGCTGTGTCATATTGAGAGGTCCATTTAGCCAGAGTAGACAGCAGGTCTGTGACTAAGATGAACAGCTGACATGCTAATGTATAATTGAAGTGCTAGTTTATAATTGATAAGGGCAACACAGCAACATTGCGGGCTTAAAAGCTTCTTGCAATGCAAGCCGCCCTGACTGCTGCCAGCTTACTGACTGGACATATACACATAGACAGGAGCTATTGACAAGGTTAAGCAGGGTGAGCCACAAACACCCTCAAACAAACAGTCCGCCATTTCTATTTTCACTGTTTACGTTTTTAGCAGATTAGCTATTTAATTTAAATGTATACTTATACTTTTTATACTGTATACATATCTTTTTTTTTCTTTCAGTTGAGTAAATGTTTATAAAAATGCGCTATAAAATTGCAGCTGAATAAAATGTATTCAGTACAGTACAGTAAGGCTTTTCGCACATTTATTCATTTTTATTGGTTTGCATTTTGCCAGGACCAGCAATATAGAGTGGTGATGGCAAAATATGTTCCCAATATTCACAGCGTTACCGTCAAAGTGAATATAAAAAACTAAATCTAACGTGTCAAACTGATTTACGACTTGAAGAGATTCAGATTCAGAAAACTTCATTAATCCCAAGAAGGGCAATTCATTTGCAGCTTACCCCAACCACAAACATTTAGCGATACATCAAGCACTACAGTATATTGAGCAAAAAACGTCGCAGCAAAGATACAGCATGCTCTAATTATAACAATCGTTTGTCAAACAAAGAAGAACATGGCAGTGGAATGGATGGAGCATGAATGATTTAGTGAGAAGAACACATAATCTTTATGCAAAGGATGGAAAATAGTAGTAAGAAAAGGTGCTGTCTGAATTGTCCACGTGGTTCCTTCTATACTTTTGTCTCATAACACTAATTGACACTGAATCCAAAACAAGTTACAGTATATTATAGGCATTGTTTTTAGTGATTACACGTTCATTTCACAGACAAAAGGCTGGCCAATTCATTACTGTAAAGGAAATAATCTGTACACACAGTCCCAAATGCACGAATGTACACACACACACACATGCACACGCGTGCGTACGCGCGCGTGTAGACACACACACACTCACACGCGCACTTGCACTTAAATGCACATGTATACACTCTGTCGCACAGAATGAAGGTAGAAAGTAAAATGTCATGTTCTCCAGGATGACAAGGCAGAGCTCCTGGTGAGTCAACAGCCAGAAAACTGATCAATGTGTCAGAGAAATGTCAACAGGACAAAAAAAATATGAAGGAACCCAAACTCTTAACCCCCACACACGACTTCTCTGACAAAAGCACACAACATATACACACATAAACTTTCTAATACACACACGAAAATATAGAGAGTGTGACACTGAATGAAATTCTACAATATAGGATTTAACAGGACTCTCAAAGTGACAGGCACTCTGAGTTTAGTTGGAGAAGGATGGCTAAAGAAAAACACAGTCGATGGAACTGAAGACAGTGAGAGAGAAAGACAGTGCAAAGTGCTTTTATACAGCAAAAGTTGCCTCCAGAGCATGTCTAAAAAATCATTACAAATGTTTTGCAGAATGTTTCGTCCTAAAGCCTGGAACCCATTAAGAAGATATCGGTCTTTTGTGGGCGTTAACACCAATTCAGCGCATTACTTTGGGCACCGTCAGTGAACGCCGGAAGCTGGTAGCCGGTAAGATGGTTTAACTGTGTAATTGTTGTAACATCACTTGAAAAACATCACTTTTTTTTACATTTTGGGTCACTGAGATATAGCTTGCAGAGCTCTAATAAATCTCCCAGAAGGACACAATTACAATGCCAATGCGGGGGGAAAAAATGCTGCAAACCACAACAAAATGTCCGTATACCAACACACCCACCCACATACACAGAAGACATGGATTCCTGTTAATGCAGCAGGAAATGGTTGAAACATTAGCCCAGACATAAAACCACGTCTGTCCAGTGCTTTTAGAGACATAAAATCAATCCAGGGAAATGACTTGGAATCCAAACCTCTAGGCTTTAGTCCACATGGCCACGTCGGCTACATAGACTAATATGGATGCACCACAAATAAATTAAATAAAAAAAAAAAAAAGGTATAGTCAGCTATTGCAAGCTAATTGAAAGCTAACACACATTTTGTCAAATTCCACAAACGTCGCCTCGCATTTCGCTAGCTTACCGTTCTCTGTGCGTGCTGAAAAATACTTCAACACAGCCCTGGCTCCATTAATAGCCGCATAAACAATGTGGCAAACACCGCTCACATTAACAAGGCTGTAGCACTACGCTTTGCTTCACAGTGCGCTTCGATGCGTGGGGCTGCGCCCGCGGAGGGTGCGGACGAATATCGTTTTGATTTTCGCTCAAATTTAGCAAGCGTTCTTGAGAACTTTGCCTTTACTGCCCAGCACCTTGCAGCATATGCCCTCACTCAAATGAAAGCACAGGTGCATTTTGTTGTATTGTATCTAGTGATTTCCAGGTCAACATTAATGGAATGATTACACAACAAGCATTCCTCTGTCCACACACGTTTGTTTCAAAAGCCCTATTTTTTTTCCTCTTAGACCTTGCCTGTTGTTCTGACAAGCCTCTAATGCTCTCCCCAACTCTTTAAAATCAGATGCCTGTCTGCCAATTACGTTGAACACGGCGTTACCAGACATTTTCCTACGAACAGACACATATAATTGCCTCCACCCTGGAAAGAACTGCCGCTACTATGTATGTGCCACTAAGACTAAAGCCTGTATTTTCCATGCGGTTTCAAAGACTTCTTTAACTCACATCAGAAATCACAAGCTCTTGAGGGAGTTTGCGGTGATTATGCTGGCTCGTTATTTACTATTATCTCCCTCTTTAAGAAATGCCTGGAAGAGAGGCATTTTTCGACTCGGGCAGCGGACGAGGCAGTAATTCTCCGTGACATTTGGAAACCCTATCATAAATCATTTGCAGCATGCAGTTTCCTAACAGTGTACGGGAGCACAAGCCAAGAGGCAAAGCAAAACAGTGTCATCGCGAGAAAGAGCGGCCTTCATGTAAAGGGAGGTGAGCCCCCGGGCGACAACTCAAAATGAGCGGCCGCCTCGTAAGTGTGAAGGTTCATGACCCGCTCGCAAGGGTCGAAAGAAACGTTTTTTGATAATTTGACATTGTATTAATATTTGGGAGATGGGATACACGCTATGGCCCAGTTCTAGTTTGAGAGAGGTGGCTGGGGGTCAAGGGTCAAAACGTTGAGTGCTGATTTAGAGCATTCGGTTTGAGGTCAGGACGGGAGCTGCAGTGAACACAGGAGCAGAGAGAGAGAGAGAGAGGTGGGCGGGCGAGCCTACTTTGCATACAGAGTCCATCGGTGCAGTTCTGTGACTGCAGCACCAGGCCATCACAGTCGCGCCCTCCGTTCTTGGGGGCCGGGTCGTTGCACTCACGCCGCCGCCACTGAGTGCACTCGGTGCCGCAGGCTGACCACTTGCTCCAGTCTGTCCACACGCCGTCCACTGAGGGGAAGACACACACAATATAAGTCACACCTGCTGTGACGTTGGCAAGAGAGAGTCACGCCAACAGACGTTTTGCATCCTCGGTCACATGGTTTATGGAGACGCCATGGAGACGCAAAACAGTTCCAGGAAGTGCTTTGTGGGCAATTTGAATCGATAAATACAGATACGTAGCTGCGATTGTTGGTAAGTAGTATTCAATGAATGTAGAGATTATTATCGATTCAAATTTTTATTTTTATTTTATTTTATTATATATACACATTACATATACATATTCACAATATAATGTATTTTATAATTATACTTTATATTTAGAATATAATGTATAGTGTAGGGTAACTTCCGGGAACTGCTTTGAGGTTCTACGATCCGCCATTGCTGTGGGAAAAAAACGGTCCATTATAATGAATGTAGTTGATGCAACTCTCTCATCTACATGGCTCTGGTCTAATCATTAGGTTGACTTCACACCATGTAAGCATTCTTGAGCAAGATGTCTAACCCGTACCGGCTCTCCTTAATAGTAAATGGTAAAAGGACTGCATTCTTAGCGCTTTTCTAATCTACAGGCCACTCAAAGTGCTGTACAGGATTGCCTCAGATTCAGTCATCCACACACACATTCATGCACCAATACTTAATGATGACTGTAATTGTACTCAGTGTAAAAAGCTTCTGCTAAATTGCCTAAATGTTCTATTAATCTAATAATAATAATAATAATAATAATAATAATAATATTCCAATGAAACCTGAAGACACGGACACAGGGACGTCTGAGAGCACAACATCACAGGAGACAACAGTCTGCAATAAAAGAGAACACTGTAATAGCAAGCGTACCGGTGCATAGCGACGTACAAGCCAGTTTTTGTATGGCCTGTCCGTCACAGGGCAGTCCCCCGTTGAGGGGGGCGGGATTGGTGCAGCTCCGCGTTCGCTTCTGGAAACCCCGCCCACAGCGGCTGTTACACACCGACCATTCGGTCCACGTAGACCAACCGCCATTCACTGTGTCGAGAGAAATTACTTTATTATATAATATCATATTTTCTTTCATATTACTTTCATTAATTCACAAAATAATATTAATGTCATATTGCCGTTTAAATTGTTTTATATTATGTGGTTATATGTTGTAATTTATGTCTGTAACTTTGTCTAGAAAAGAGATTTTGAATCTCAATGAGACTAACCTGGTAAAATTAAGGACAAATACATAAATAAATAAATAAAACTAACTGTATGAAGGTCTACAAATTGTGATTTTGTGTGTGTGCATGGGTTTTTGTGTGAACAATTTGCCTATGCTGTTTTTGGGGGCAGGGCTGTAAAGCAGAATTGCAGTAATCACCGGAAAGGAACCCGTTTACAGTAAAGATCATACACACAACATACATGTGTTACTGTAGATGTTGCCTATGCACACACAAAACACAGGCCACCAGTACAGTAACTGAGAATAAAACCCACGTACAGCATGAGTCGGATTGTGATTGTGACCTCTTGAAATGAAACATAATCTAAAACCAGTGTGACATTCTGTGTCACATTATACCACATCTCACATTATACCTCCTTTTATCGTTCCCTTTAGTTCCCCTTCTTTACGAGGAGGTACAGTACATTACAGTAGAAGAGGATTAATCAGAGATCCTCCCAGGGAAGACAACAACCTCCCGCCTAAAGCGTGTAACACTGCGCGGGAGGTGTGAACAGGGAGGCAACAGGCAACTTTTGTATTGTTTCAATGGAATGCTCTGAATGGACTGTTTAGTGGACACAGCTTGCGCAATAATACATGGCCTGCCTCGCTGCTCGTATTCAACGTGTACATTACGTATTTATTTCAGAGTGTGCTCCAATGTGTTACTACACTAAAGAAATAAACCACAGGTTGCGAGATTACAGGCGTTGATACAGCTGTAGGAACAGAGAGCATGACATGTCAAGCAGTTCATACGATTGGCTCAAAACGTGACCCACCGGCTATCTCTGCCCAGTGTTAACTTCCATAAGTCCCCTATCTCCCCCTATAAAAGGGAATCTCTGGAGTAATCCCCCATGAGCCAAACTTAATTCCCCTCCGTAATTCCCGCTCCCACATCTTCAACTAAGTTTTCTTTTCAATTCATTTTCTATCTCCATATCTGGTGCCATTCTCCTCTGCTTCCCTCTATCCTCTGCCACGCCCGTCCCCTCGCCACACGTGTAATTGTCTCCCATGCTTCTGTTTCTTGGCTAGTATTTCACCTTGTCACCAGTGCCAGACAGGTCCTTGTGCAGAAGAGAAGATTGGAGCAAAGATTGAACAATCTATTTCTGTAAGGATACATCAGTGTCAACCCACTCCATCCCACAGTGCGTCTATCACACACACACACACACACAGACGTGCGTGCACGCAGGCAGAAGCATGCATGCACGCGTTATTTTTTGATTGAAAATCTCCAGCTGAAAATAGAGAAGGTATTGTATTCGAGATTTGAGGAGATATGTGCCTGTGTGTGGAATATGTGTATTTCTGTGTTTGTGTGTGTGTGTGTGGGGGTGGGTGTTTGCGTGCGCGTGAGCGCACGGTGTTCGCATTTCTCCAGAATTTCATAGACTGTTTCCCACCTTGTCAGCAGGCACACAAAGAAAACACTGCTGCATATTTTACAGTTTTTGCCAATCAAATGCAGCTTTAAAAGGAAATCCGCATTGAAACAAGGCACAATGTTAAAGCGTGTAGTTTTTGCGTCTGGTTTTAACTGCAATTGTACCATACGTGGCACAGCTTCTGGCTGGCAGCAGACATTTGGAATGCCTGTGTTCCAAATTTAGATCTGACCACTTGATTGGCGGATTTTAATTGGATGAGGTCAGAGGTGACATTGAACATCAGGCCAATCACAAAGAAAGCGTGTTGGCATCGCAGTAGGACTAATTACATGTGGCAGATGGGCACTGGCTGGAAATCAACGTCGTTTGTATTATCTCAGATTGTTGTAGCTTCCATGTGAACAGGTTTTAGTACACCGGCTGGGTTTAGACACACCCACCCACACACACACGCCCAGACTGATAATCCATGCAGTAGTCTATTTCTGTGTCTCCTCTGGGACCTCCTCTTAAAGGTATAGTCAGTCCTCCTGGAGAAGGCTTGTTGATATAAAAACACCCCTCCCTTCAATGCCATATGTGCTCCCTCAGAAGCTCCTCCCTCCACAGTAGAAACACATAACGAAGGCTATATTGTTGTTGTGTGCGGTCTGTACCACTGTTTGTGTTCCTATTAACTGAGCCAGGGCTGTGTACATACTCCAGATAATACCTGTACCTACCCAACCTACACTATAACCACTCTATAACACCCTACACTATAACAACCTATAATATAACCATACTATAACACCCTATAATGTAACCATACTATAACATCCTACACTATAACACCCTACACTATAACAACCTACACTATAACCACACTACAGTATAACACCCTATAATATAACCATACTATAACATCCTACACTATAACATCCTATACTATAACCACACTATAACACCCTACACTATAACAACCTATAATATAACCACACTATAACACCCTATAATGTAACCATACTATAACATCCTACACTATAACATCCTATACTATAACCACACTACAGTATAACACCCTATAATATAACCATACTATAACACCCTATAATGTAACCATACTATAACATCCTATATTATAACACCCTATACTATAACATTACTATAACCATACTCTAACACCCTACACTATAACCATACTATAACCACACTATAACACCCTACACTATAACCATACTAAAACACCCTATACTATAACCATACTATAACATCCCATAATATAACCATACTATAACCACCCTTACCATAACTACTGTACCTACCATATACAATAACAGTAGCCGTGGTGCTACGCCTCTTGCCCACTATGTTCTTGGCCACACAGGTGTAGTTAGCGGTGTCCGACAGCCGCGCCTGTTTGATGATGAGGTTGTGGTCGATGGTGATGTAGAAATTTCTGTCTTCTGCTGGGTCAATTATTTCTTCATTTTTCAACCATTCAACCTGGGGAAAAGACAGGGAACACACACTGTAGGTCAGCATAGTCTACAGTAGCTCATCTAGTCTAGAAGGTTCTCTGTGCCAGTGCAACGGGGCTATAGGGCTTTGTAGCAAATGTAGGGCTACATAAAGTATATACAGTAGTTACTCTACAACTGCATCTGAAGACAGCTACATGATTATAATTGTGTGGTTTTCTTTTTTTTCTTTTTTTACCCATCCAACTCACAAAAGGAATCTAAAATACTAAAGCAGAAAGAATGAGATTGTTTTGGCCATTTTAGCTAAAAAGTAAGTCTTATATTTAAGAAAAAAACACAAGAGAGAGAGAGAGAGAGAGAGAGAAATCTTGAAGTCTTCCATCTTTCAACATCTTATGTGAAAAAACACAGCTGAAAAATACTAGTGAAATTAAATTAGTTAATTAAAAGTAGGCTTTCATAAGTATTCAAAGCTTTGAAATAAGTATACAATGTTTTTTAGATTAATTTACTTGAGATAAGTGAAATACACTGAATGTTAATAAAGAAATAATGCTTAAATTAATGCATTCTTGTCTTGCTAATAACTGAATGAAGTGGACATTACTTAATTTAGAAGAGGCTTTATTCCAGATAATACCATTATTAATTAGGTGAAGAATCACATTTACAGTCAGGTCAACTCCAGGGATAGAACTCACAACCTTGAGGCTGAGAGTCCAACGACCATCCAAATAGACTACCCTAGACGATGTCTACGATGACAGTGGCATAGTGCTCGACGGTGCAGTTGCACCAGGGCCCAGGATGCTTTGGCGCCTGGTGATCCCAGCCCAGCTCATTACCACTGTACGTCCTTGTTGTTAGTTCACGTGCTTATGTAAAGAGTGTTTGTACTAGCAACGTTATGCTAACAATAATTGGTTTCCAGGAGATATTCAAATGGCTGCCAGGACTGACTGTGACTGGAAATTTAACATGAGCCTAAAACAAACAATAAAAATCATTAAATTGAACGGCAATGGAGAGAATTCTGTGTCCTGCATAGTGTTTAACTCCTGGGTGACTCCGGCTAGCTATATACGTAGCTTGGGTGAAGGGTGAAACAAAGGGAAGCTATCCCATTTACAAGCCTAATCACATTTCCTGAGTGCCATATTTAGTGCTCCAAACACTCGTAAATTCAACTTGTCCAAGGCTTTATAGCAAGAAAATAAATGTCATAACCGTGCTCTTTAATTCAAGATGTTTAATGTCCTCTTTCCTTGTCATTAGAAAATGGAAATCTCAGATGTTCTCTGTGTTATTCTTTAGTTTACTGCTATCTCCCCCCCCCTCTCTCTCTCTCACCCTTTCTCTCTCTCTCTCTCTCTTTTCTAGTCTCTCTTAGTTTCTCTGGTTCTGTGGTAGGTACACAGTTTTCTTTTCTCCGTGTTGACTTTTGGTTCGGTTTTTTCTTCTAAAAGTATTCCTTTACCATGAAACTCGCTGCAGCTGTGAGCTCCTGGCCTTGAGTGAGACACTGAATGACCTTTTTGTGTGTATTAGAGGGAAAGGTTACGCTTGTATAGAAAATAAATGGGGTATGGGGTACATGAATGTACTGTACTTCAGTCCCTCTGTATCTTTTCTTCTTTTTATATATAATTGTTTTCTAAATTAACATACTATTTATTACTTAACATATTTTCTTATGTGATGTTTTACTTTTGCATATGGTTTTTCTTTATATTTCCTATCCTATGCCCGCAATGCAATACACTCTGTGACTAGAGGAAATTATCCAGAAAGTGGAGGAAAAAACAAACCAGAGTGTTTGTTTTTTTGCATGTTAGCTTGTAAACATGTGAACTGTGTGAACATTTTCATAAAATAATGAACAATAATAATGAAAATACAAGATAAATATTCCTTGATCTTTTATTTCCTGAGGTAACGCACGTGTGAATATTACAGTATATACTAAGGGGAGTCAGAGTTATGTGTGTGTGCACATGCGCGCGCTATGATGACTAAAAGCATTTTTAAAAATTGGCACAATTATCTTCTTACATCAAAAAGCTTAAAACAATCTTAAAAATAAATATATATATATATATATATACGCATATACATGCACACATACACATCCATATACACACACATAAACATATACATACACATACATATGTATTACCATTATTACTACTATAACACATATACACACATAGACACAAACATACACATACACTTTTTTTCCCCAACCTAGAAAGATATTGCTAGTACATCTTTCATTACGGTGCAGAGAGAGGGAGATGGAGAGAGAGAGAGAGATGGAGAGAGAGAGAGAGAGAGAGAGAGAGAGAGAGAGAGGGATGGAGAGAGAGAGAGAGAGAGAGAGGGAGAGAGAGAGACTGACAGGCTAGAGAACAGAAGTGAGAGATCAGGGGTTGGGATTGGGGGATAAAGAGTGCAGGTGCCAGCAGCAGCTCTTCATCTGCGGAAGATAAAAGAGAGGAGGAAAAAGGGGGCCAGTCTCCCTCACTTTGATGCTTTAGGAAGGCGGAAATCACACTGAGCACACACAAGCACACATGCACGCACGCACGCACGCACACACACACACACACACACTCTCACAGAGATTAAACAAAACTCTGTTTGACACGTGTCATAGTCCCACAACTTCAGACATGTGGGTGTGGAACAAGAGAAACAGGATTATGTTAGCATGTGCTAACATGACAGTAATACGTGTTTACGTTCTACATGAGAGCATGTGATGAACGGCTGCTATTTGTGAAATATACGCCAACAATATGGTAGGGATTACACACTGCAATGCTTTGCCAAGCACATTGTCGATGTCAACGGCTCAAGATGACTGCACTCTTTAACAAACAATTACCAAACCCAATGTGTGTCAGTTGGAGTAGTCGGTTCATACTATACTATAGGTTAGTGTCTCAGCCAGAAGGTTATGGTCAGGTGGTCAATGTACCCGGCCGACCAGTTAGAACCCTAGATACCCTACCTGCTCCGAAACTGTACGGTATGTCGAATTGGCTAAATAGTTGATTGTACACATGTGTAGGACTTCTGAAAGATTATGGGCCCTATTTTGAAGATCTAAGCACACGGTCTAAAGCGTACAGCGCAAACTGGTCAATCGCGCAAACTGCGCAAGACTGTGTTCCTGCTTTGCGCCGTTCTGCGCCGGGTGTAAGATATGGCCCCAAGTGTTTTGTCAATTCATGATCATGAGTCATAATCATGATGGTCTATTCAATGCAGAAGGCTTGTTGATTCATATTCTCTGTCTGCTAATTCGCATACAGCTGAACAAATGCAATAGTTTAAAGTGTGTGCATGTGCATGTGTGCGCACGTGTGTTTCGCTGGGCTCCGACAGAGACCACATGTGGCGGCCGCAGTTCTGCTGCCCCAGCATCATTAGACACAGCTGTGTGTGTGTGTGCGCGTGTGTGCGCGTGTGTGCATGTGTGCATGATATATTCATTCCCTCACACTCCCACTTGACCTGACTGTCTTCTTGAACAACGCAGTGCACAACACACACACATGCACAGACACATTCAGGCAAAACACACACACACACCTAAACACACACACACACACACAAACACACACATCATTGATTCATGGTGAAGGTATGAAATTATGGCATTATCCATGGCTGAGATATTGTTCATCTAAGATGGTGTCTGATCAAACACAGGCTCCCAATAACCTTGGCCTTCACTTCAAATGTAATAAGATTGTGAAGAGGCTTAACAGACGTCCGGGGTTATGCTCCATCGAAAAACTAATCAGTTTGAATTGTCTTCAAACTAAAAAGAGGCTTCAACCGATCAATTAGCCAGAGCTTTGTACCATGCATTTTCCTAGCTTCACTGACATGGAAATACATCAGACTCCAGGTACGCAATTTAAATAGAAGCAGATAGATTTGTGAGTATATGCATTTTGAAAGATAGATTTAAATATACATATACTTAATATTGTATTTCCTCTGAATATTATATGATATTCCTCGCAATAACAAAAGGAGCCACTCTAGAGGTTCAGACATGTACAGCACAGTAAACATGTTATTTTCTCAGTTTATCTCCCATTTTCGTTAGCTTTGAGGCTTAGCTTACTCTTAGCTTAGCTACTCCATGTTATCAAGGTGGTGAAAAGTGTGGGGTGCCACAGTCCACTGAGATACAAATCTTGCTGTGGCAGTAGAACAAGGTCTTGGCTGCATGCTGTGCTGGATAATACTGTAAAAGCCCTACTGTAGGTAGAGATACAGCATTGTATCTCTGCTGTACTAGAAAGCGGTGCAAAATGCACTGCAATGCCCAGCTTTCACACACACACACACACACACACACACACACACGCACACACACACACACGCACGCACACACACACACACACTAGCTAAATATTTAGTTGCTGGGCCAACAATAATGTGCATGTATGGTGGCCTATAGTGCCATGTGTAAAAGTAGACCACTACTAAGCCGTTAAAATAATAGCAGCACAGGTTGTATTTATTTTCATGTATTTTGTATTATTTTTATGTATTTAATTTTATTTATCCCAAAATTAAGTTAGGGATCAAATAATTTGGAGGACCCCTTCAATACCTCTGAGGATCCCCTAGGGGTCCCGGACCCCCTGTTGAAGACCTCTGCTATACAGTATACGGTAATGTATGGCTGTGTGTGTGTGTGTGTGTGTGTGTGTGCGCACGCACATGCAGGTCTGGGGACGTGCGCATGCACGTGTGGCTGTTAATCACTCGCACATGTTCATCGGCAGGCATTATCTCATGATGAGCTATATTATGTGGATCCCCATCGAGAGACACCACAGATGAGTGGGTTAAAGAGCTCTCCATGTCATTATGCTACCTATGTGGGATGGGACTCCAGTGTGCGTGTGTGTGCGTGCGTGCGTGCGTGCATGCGTGCGTGCATGTGTGCGTGTGTGTTCTAATCCCCCGCCCCCAAGCGTTGTCGGTTCATTCTGTGCCAGGCTGACAGAGGTGTTATCTAATGGAGTTGACAAAGAGAGAGACAAGGAGAGAGATGGAGAGAAATGGAGGAACGAGAGAGAGAACAACACCGTGAAAACGCACTTCTCTTCAAAACCTTCCATCACCTCTGACCATGGCCCCAACACACACACACACACACACACACACACTACTGCCAGATGTGCTATGCTCATTACTATTGGCTGTGACTGGCATCTAGAGACCCATCAGTGTAATTGTCGCGCTTGTACCATTAGCATACACTCCCACACACTCGTCATGCACACGCACACACACACACACACAAACACACCAGACACACACACACCCACGCGCACACACACACACACACACACACCAGACACATACACCAGGCACACACACACCCGAACGCACACACACACACACAAGAGACACACAATCACACCAGTCACATATACCAGGCACACACACACCCACACGCACACACACACCCACAAACACACAAGACACACACACACCCGCACGCACACACACACAAGACACACACACAATCACAGCAGATACACATACCTACACACAAACACACATACCTACACACACAGTAAACACACACACCCACCCACACACACACACACACACACAAGACACACACAATCACACCAGACACACACAAGACACACAAACACACAGTACACGCAAACGCACACGCACACACACACACGCACACACACAAGAGACACACAATCACACCAGACACACACACACACATACCTACACACACAGTACAAGCTCACAAACACACACACACTCGACCACATCCCAGACTAGACCTGCAGAAAATCAGCAGAAAATAATCTGGGCGAGCGAGCAAGGAAGGTGTAAACACGAGTGGAGGAGGGAGGAGAGGAAGGGGAGGGAGGGAGGGAGAACGTGGTGGGAGAGCAGAGAAGAGGGAGCAAACAGAGAGGCTGAGACAGACAGAAGGAGGTGCGGTTTAGGGGAGTCTGTGGGGGGTGAAGGGAAATGAAGGGGCAGAATGGATAAGAGAGAGAATAAACACACAGCAATATGGAGGCAGACGGATGAAGAGAGAACGGGAACACTGACTGGAGGAGAAGGGTAGATAGAGAAATAGAGGTAGACAAAGAAGTATAACTGTTGGCAACTGGCAAGAAGACTTCTCTTTCTCTCTCTCTCTCTCTCTCTCGCTCTCCCTCACACGTGTGTGTGTGTGTGTGTGTGTGTGTGTGTGAGTGCACACGCCCCCACAGTGTGTAGCTAAGCAGAATGATAATCAAGGCATTCATTAGCGCAGTAACAAAGACTATTAGCAGCTAATCAACAATCTTCAAACTCAATCGAGGAGAGCTAATAGAAATTTAATCCTCAGCGCACATGAATGTGGCCCAGTCCGCTCGGCACGTGTCGATGTTAGATAACCCCATCGGCTCACCAAGACGAAACCAACAAAGGAACTCTGTTGATTCACGAGGAGGATGGCGTACCGAGGGGCCGAATGCCGCTTGGCGTGCCGACAGCGATTAGCTACCAGCGGACTGCTGACTGTCAGATCAGGCACCCCAACCAACCTTAACCCCATTGATGAGGCCATCCACTTAAACCTTGATCCCGTAACGTCCTGCGCGACGCTCGTCCGGCTGGTACGAACAGGAACGCTTAATACCAGGAGGAACTGCCTCCACCTGTTCATAGATGCGACTGAATCCCGTGTTAATGCTGGGCAGCCCATTCAGGAGGGGAGTCACGAGGGCCATGTTTAACTGTTGAATAATAAACGCCTTTACTTGTGACAAAGTGATCCTGACTGAATTACACCATAGTAACCATCTGGAAAGAAATCACCACAATGTCCTTGTTTGGACATTGTGGTTTAAATATGCATGAATAATACTAACTAGAGGATAGGATCTGTGCCAAACCCGAGAAGCTTTCTGAACGTTTGTTTGGCTAGAATAGACATCCCAATTCACTTACTGTACATATACATATTCAAACGACATGGCCCTTATTATAAATATTTATATATTATCTTAAATCAATCTGAATGGGACTTATTTCAAATTAAATTAAAACATTTAATTTAAATCTAATAAAATGTTCCTCTTAAAATGCCAAATTAAAACAACGACTATTAACCCTTGTACTTCTTTCTTTCTCATGTAAATTAGGCCTCTAGCTTGTGTTTTTATCTTCATCATATTAAATGTTGCATTTAGGCTGGTTATATCCCCTTCTCATTTACTGAAATGATATAGTCTATTAACAAAATATCAAAGGAATGCTGCATATTGTTCTTCCTTAGATTCAGTTTCCTGAGACCTCTAGCATATGTACAAGACAAAAATTTATTATTTTATAACAATTATATATTCATACATATTCATTGAATTTAAATATTTTCAATATAATAATTGCCTCTAATCTAGAATCTCATGGACTGGCTAGTCTCGGTTCCCCAGACAAGCTCATCTCAAATACAACCATGTATGGCATACAGTATAGTACAGACAAACCCATCCTTAAAGGGTTTTTCAACACGGTCACACTGAACATGGAAGCGCAGCTAAACAAAACCACTGCTGACATTTCGGTGGGCGCTGAATGATGTCAGGTCAACTAAAGTTTGAACAATCTGTGGTGTCTGTGGAAAACAAAAAGAGCATGTCAGGCTGATGTGAGATGAAGTGTAACCGTGTTCATTTACTGTCTATTACTGTAATTACCTTATGATGAGGGGACAATACAGAAGATAGACAGACAGACAGACAGCCAGAGAGACAGACAGGCATACTGTACAAAGGACTCAGGGAATCATTTGACAGAACTGTCTACATAGTGCCAGTCACCCTTACCCACACAAAGGTAAACTTTGTCAAAAACTCACATGTACCTTAATTTACAATGTCTAAACAGTGGTTAAAGCTACCCTCCTCCATTACATTGCTGCGCCACTAGAACTATAGATGCACCCATTGCCTTTTTCTTGGCCAATTCCGATGTCCATTTTTTTCTTTTTTATATCTGTTACCTGTCTATACCCAGGACCCTCTTGAGTCTTTTCCTGGTAAAATAGATGTTTATTAAATAATAAAATATTCTGACCGGCTGGTTCCGATTTTGGCCGATTCCGATGCTAACTTACATGCAACTAGATTGTCTCTCTGTGATTTGGTCAAAACAATGTTGACTCTCAAAGTGTGAATGCTCTATGTAATATAAAACTAATTTACAGAGAATCTACCTATATGTCTTGACATCTTCCTCAGACACTAATTAGAAAGTCCATACCCCGCATGTGTAGGGATGCTAACATGGCAGCTATACAGATTAAAAGTAGAAGAGCAAAGTGAACGCGCAAGTCTTGTCAGTGCATGGTGTGTAAATATAGGCCTATATGTGTCACCGGCTATATCCAGAAAGACCGCCTTATTGCCGTTTATGGACGGTCAAGTTGAAAACCGTCCGACTACCGTTTATTGATCAAATATCCTCCTCAGCTCACAGCTGTGCAGCGTGTGCACATACATGATAATCGGGGGGCATGAACAGTGTGAGCCTTTGAATGAAATAGGGAGGGGAGCGGAGAGGAGTGTGAATCACAGCACTGGGAGAAGTGGGAGATGCGGATACCGTAAGCAACAACAGTGTTTGCTACGGTGCACTGTTTTTAAGGCATGGCATTTGCAGGCACAAACAAAGGAGTGTCACTTTAATAACAGCCGTGGCATTATTATTGTGACCGTTCAGTCAATGATATATGTGCCATTCTATCTTAATTGGCCACATGTCCAGGGGCTTCTGCCCGCGTCTGCTCCAGGGAGGTGATTAGGATGGCCTTAGCTGGCTTAACATTCTGCCATGGCTGGAACCCGTTACTACAATACAAACACATGCCATAGTGACCAGACGG
>JAODTR010021806.1:0-24342 GCA_025399935.1 Amblyopsis rosae
CCCGAGGTACTTAAACTCCTTCACTTGGGGTAAGGACTCACTCCCCACCTGGAGTAGGCACTCCATCGGTTTCCGGCGAATTAAAACATTTTTTTTAATTCTTATTTTTTATTAAGACACATGCTTCACATACCATTTTGAAACCGAGTCTGTGGACTGTGTTGATAAATATTTCCAAATTGGATAATCTTATTTTCTACACAGCGAGACTGAATAGCAAATTGGATACAGAGAGGTATTTTATTTGTGGCTTCTTGGGTTGTTTAGAGCTTGGAGATTTATAGCAGCTATTTACATGGCCAGAATTCCCTTTCAAATCAGTCTTTAGCTGAATGATTAACGCCTTTAAGGACATATTTCTCCCTGTCTGCACCAGCAGCCAGTCTGTGAGTTGGTCCTGCTGGTTCTTATCTGCAGCTCTTCAGCATTAGTAGAAATAAATATCATCATATCTATGGCATAGCCACGAGTGTGCCAGGGTGTGCCTGTGCCACCTAAAGAGGCAACTGGCACACCCAGAAATAAAATTCAGAAACAGATAACATTTTTGTTATAGTCTCCCTAAAAGGTTTTATACGAAACGTAGGCTATTATGGGTTAATTACTAATTATAATAGCCCAATTGTTCATTCTAAATGTATTTAGTCAAAAACAATCATATGTGTGTGCAGGCTATCTAATGTCCAGGTCAATTTCTAACAGGTTAGCGATGCTAATCCAATACATTTTTTGTCCAATTCTATGAATATTTCCTTACGGTCGGTATAGTCTGCTAGCTGTCCGTTGTGTGTGCGAAGAAACTACACAGCCCTGGCTCTATGGGAACACAGCGGACCGCATCACACAACACTATCCCTAGCCTTGCCAATGCACAACCAATGTGGTGGGCGGAGCTCCTTAGGGAGCACCCTGTGGCGTTAAAGGTAGGGGATGTTTTTGTTACGATTGAACAATCGTTCTCCAGCATCGCTGGCCACCTTTTCAGTACCTTGAAGAGCGCGTGCGCCAAGAGGACACATCCCATTCGTTTCACTGCCATCCAAATGCGTTTGGGAACTACATATGGTTTTGCGAGCGTAGGCGGCGGGCACTAATGTTTTCTTTTCCTTCTGGTGGGTAGCTTGTGTCCTAACAATGTGTGTCACCTCCGCTCTCAGCACCTCCTTATCGTTTAAAGGAGGAAACGAGAATACAATAGGCATGGCTTACAATATATGGGGCTCTGTGAACTTGGCACGTACTGTACAGCACGTCAGTAGGGAAAATTCTACCCCAGTGTGTCCGAACACGGTGGTGGGTGACAAATTTTCTGCTAGCCCTCTTGTCCATCCGTCAGCACCTCCGCTGGACAAGAGGTTGTTTCTCAGCTTCCACGATTTAAAAATACTATCGATTGTGCTCTGCCCAGCTGGCAGTTTGGGAGGAACAGCTGTGTTTTACATCTGGCGGAGTTTGTTTTATCCCTGTGCAATAAGGAAGTAGAGGGATTTCCCAAGAAAAACAATATATTACAGCCAAAGCAGAGTTGACTTGGCGAAGGCCTAGTGAAATAAGAGAACTTCCTTATTATTGAGTTTATCTGGAGGCACTGCATAGTATATTTGTCCAGCATGATATGATAAGATAGATACCGTAGATTTCCATTATGTCCTGGTGCAAACTGCTCATGTTGCAACCGTTTTGTGACTACACACCTGGCATGTACAGGCTTATCATGTACAAGGAAAGGAAAATGTTGACTAGGCAGAGGGTGCCGGCTGACTGTGACGGAAGGCCCAGAGAACTTTTTGCTGAGCACTGTGGGAAATGCGGTTCTCGCTGGCTGCCCCTCCCCTCCCCTCCCCCCATTGCCTCATACCCCCAACCATGTATCGCCACACACCTCAGACTACAGTCTAGATTTACATTCTGTCCCTTTTAACAGTTAAAAGTAACCAACCGCTGCTCGGCAGGAGGTGGGCCACAGCTTTCCATTGATGTTATGTCTTACTGTATCAATGCAGCAAAAAATGCTGCCAGGCACATTGACAATCCACCAAACTCGAGCACCCATGAGCTCGCACAGATCCGTAGCTAAATATATATAGCAAATATTTATAACTTTGTTTGCCTTTTCTTTTTTCAGCATATCAAGATGATGCGATTTCTTTTTCTGTGTCTTCTCCTGCCAGCTATTACCGGTATGTTTCTGCATCTCTGTCTCTCGATACCGTGCTCAGATCACACAGTAAGATTTCGGTGAGGCTCAGCTCATTTCAATTCCTGTGTCACTTCCTTGCCTGCAATGTCTGTGTATATTGAGTAACATGCAGGATGGTCTGCAGTGGAAACTTTTTAATGTATCTTCAAACTCTTGTGGTTTCCTGCTGTGCACAGTATTTAGGTGTTTCATTTCATGGGTTTACTATTGATAGATTTCACTGTATTTCAAATAAATAAATCAATAGGTTTATTATGAGCTTTCACAATAGGTGGCCGTACACGCAGCTCCCAGGAGTTTCCATTAAGCAGCTTCTCAGCGGTCCAGAGTTGCATGGCTCTGGAGCAGATGCATGTACTGTAGTACTGTGAGTTAATGTGGCCCCTTCTCTCCCACAGCGGATTCAGAAGATGCCGAAGGATCAGCCTTTGACGGTATGTCACTTCGTTTGTAAAAGGAGGTTCCCACAGAAGTAATAGGCCCGGTACTAGCTATGTGTACTTTGTGTAATCTTTGTGTGCATTCTTGTTCACACCGGTCAGTGATAAACGGCAGAGTTGATCTACCTGTTTAACCTAATCTAATCTGACACGTCAGACGTGTCTGCGTTAGGCGAACACCCTGTATCTGCCTTTACACGGCGGTGCTTCCTCTTTTTTCCACAGATGGTGACGATGAGGACGGATTAACGGGTGAGTCAACGACCCGCGATCCTCCTCAGTGTTCCGCGAAAGCTGGACACTCCCACGGACAATGGCCGTACTTATTGAGAGACGTGTAAGAAAGGTTGAGGCCTCTTTAATTATTGCCAGTCAATCGGGAGTTTGCATGGAGTGTCTGTGGCTGAGAGCAGGGACCACGGCCCTCTGTTGGCTTATTTTCATCCTCTTAATCATTAAAGCCAGACTGGAATCAATTAGCTCTGTCGAGGAGCCCTGCGGACTCTGCTGAAAGGCCAATGAGCGCGTCCACACGTCTGCCACCCTGCCGCTCAGCTAATCAACATTGGCATTCTCATTCTCTCCCTGTATTTCCAGCTGTCAGTCCTCATCTACCCTATGATGGGTCTCTGATAGAATTACTGAACTGTTTAGGATGAGACGGCACCCCGTCTACTCCCAGAGAAGCTCCTCAATAAGAGCACCCGTGTGAGAAAACCCTGAGCGCCTTCCCTGGGCGCGGGCAGCCATCTTGCTTCTTACAACCGCTAGGCTCGCATGCACACAGTCCAAGGGATTATGTGTTGAGTAAATTATCTTAAGCCTCCCCCTGTTTTAACCGCTAACCATTTTGAAGTGGTTGTTTGTGAGAAAGTCAGCAGACTGTGTCGTGGTTATGGTTTGTTATGAACTGCCAAAAATACAAGCCGCGTTAAATGTATTACAATGTCGCAAATCCTTTTGAAATTGCTTCTGTCAGTGCGGTGAGAATATTTAGGAGAGCTTAACTAATACAAGCAACAATATCCAAAGAAGAATGCTTGTATTAAGAATTTGCATGCAAATGCATTTGGTCAGGAAATAAGCATCTATCTAAACCCGTGCCCTAACTTGTTTTAATACGAGATGAGATTATCTTTTGTGATGAATGGAAAATGCTTGTTGTCTAAATCAAACGTGTGTATGCTCTCACAGCTGCTACAGATCTTCCAGAAGTCATCCTGGTGAATAAAACTTTCCATATACTCATTATGTCCTTGTTTGTTTATTGTGCTACCAAAGTGGTGAAAGGTGAACGTGGGTCTGCAAGCAAGACCTCCAGTGACACAGATGACAAAGGTTAGAGACCACTTATCTGACCAATATATATATATATATATATAATTACTGTATGTATGTATGTGTGTGTGTACATATACAGTATATATATATAATATATGTATATACAGTATGTACTATATGTACATGTGTGTGCATTAGTTGTACTTAGTCCATCCTGCTCTTGCAAGGCTAATAACATGTTGCTTCGGTCTCTAAAGTAGTTGTGAGCCTACTGTAGTCTCACAGTGCCAGCCTTTGTATGTGTAAAGTCTGAGACACAGCCTTGACTAACTGTGCCAAGGCCGCCTACCTGAGAGTTATTTTGATTGGCATGCATGTCAAACAACAACATAACTCATGGAACAAATCGGACTTGACACTAACACTGGAGGAATTTGTTGGGGAACTAAACAAGTCTGTCTGTTTGCAGGTCTTGCTACACAGTATTTTTCCGGACAAGTAGCACTTATTTGACACTTCTATTTGTAAAGTACATAGACATACAGGACACATGTACATGTAGGAGTACATGTACCACATATACACATACATATTCTGAGTGTATACTGTATAATGTCTTATTATGTGTGTGTTTGTATACAGTGTATGTATTGTATTGTCAGATAATTATAGTGTACAAATATTGACCCAAGTTTTTGTTGTCTTATAGATCAGTTCACTTTAATTGTTGTCGTTGTGGCTGTCAGTGTCGTTACTCTCTCAGTAGCCGTGATAATTGGTAAGTTTGGACAAGACACTTTATTTGTACGGTACAGTATGTGTAAACGGCTGCTGGTTAAATATTGATGGCTGGCTATTAAGCCTTCTCTTGACTCGCACTCTCCATTCATTATGGCTGGCGAATGTGTAGGAATATTGTATATGCATTTATATGTTTCTCTTTTTTCTCTTTCAGCCATTTTTCTGGTGAGACGGCGTATGCTTAATCGACAGCAAGGGTAAGTGTTTAATACTGGCTTGCGTAACAATACAGTACGTCATTTATTTTCTTTGAATCTGCAGTGTGGCCCCAGGACCTTAAGACAACCTATTACACAAGATGTGTGACACCCTTGAGTATTGTTTCACTTTAAGCTAATCCAGGCAGCGAGTGACAAAACTAGTCTGGTGGCTAACAGTCTTGCTGCCTTGCCAATTTTCTGTAGATCACCTGCGATTTCAGCACCAAAGCAAGGCCTACAGTCAGGCGGTGAAGCCCAGCAACAGGCAATCCACCCAGTCAACTCGTCTGTGCTTGTATATCGCAGTTAGTGTCACAGCCCGAAGCCCTCCAACGCCTCTGGTCCTTGCTCCACCCTGTATCTTCCACGTCTCAGATGCGTCATCAGTCATATGACCCCGTGAGATTTGCCTGTTGATAACCAGGCTAGCCCCTGGATTTGAGGCCTGACTACCCTCTGCTCAGCGCCCTGACAGCGGTCACTAGCCCTGACAGCAGTATCCTTCAGCCTGGTGTCATGACAACAATCTGACAACAGCTGAACAGAGAGCAGAACAGCCTTAGCCAGTTGGACAGCTCTCCCACGCCCCCAACTTGTGCAACAACAATGAGTTCAGTGTGTTGGCTTCTGCAGAGATATGACGTCTTGTGTGCACGAAAAATGCTATGAACCACTTCTTGCAAGGACATAACTAAAGCACAACGTACTATTAACTATGGAACTTTTACAAATCAGAATTTCGCGACCCCCAGCGCTTTGGCAGAACTGCAGCAGAGCCATGTAGAAGAAAGCGCCAACGAAAGTTCAACATTTTTAACGGTCACATGGTTCAAGGAGACGCAAAACAGTTCCAGGAAGTGCATGGTGGGCAATTTGAACCGATAAATACTATACATAGTATTAAATCAATACATTTACATTTACAATATCATTTATAGGGTTATTTTAGTGTTTTGTAGGCTTTGGTAGCTTAAGTTTAATTTTGCTGCGAGAATCAGTCTGGAAAGCCTAGGAATCATTGCAAATGTGTCCGAGATGCAACTGAATTTACCAATCAGCGTTGTATTGATAGCTATACGGGCGTGGTTTAGGTGTGGCGACAGAGAAAATGACAAGATGGTTCATCTCCGAAACATGTTCCTAAACAGACATCCCAGTCAGTCTGCAGGGGTTAAAAATCCTCTGCAGGATTAGCGACTGCCTCCCTGGGGCTGCAGTGAGCACTGGCAGTTTTTTGTGCGCTGACTGATCGCTCTGCTGAAAAGAGGCTTAATCTCGCAGCAGCCTCTAGCTTGTTGGCTCAACAGTGCCATGTCAGGATTATAAGCCCCACCTGGGGTGGAGATGTGTTTCGGAGAGGGGGTGCAGTCACTGTGTACCTGTCAGAGCTCTGCCGTTTCAGACAGACGTGCAGCTCCTCTGTTTTGACATGCCTACAATATTGTACATGTCTATTCCTGCTAGGGTTATTCTTTTGTGTATCTTTCTTTATAACATATTTTCAGACTTTTATTCGCTTTCTTTTCATTTCTTTCCTTCTGTCCTCTATCTCCAGGGTCTACTCCATGCCCACAGAGCAGGGCCAGAAAGCAGCAATCTAGCCCGTGGAAGAGATTGGATCGCCGCTATAGACACCAGCAAAAGAGGATCAATGCACTGACCCTCCTCATCCTACCCCTAGCCTATGACCCTCGAGACAGGCAAACGTCTGCGCACCATATTCTCTCCTTACACTAGGAGGTTTCTCACATAGCATGATTTAATTTGAAAAAAGTCATTGATTATTTCATTTATTTTATGGCTCTGTTTCATGCACATCAATAACTATGCAGTGTTTTCTTAAATATTTTCTTTTTTTTTTGTCATGGCTGTTGGGTGCTTTGTTTCTGTCCCAGATATCTTTTGCTACTCTAGGTACGCACTGTTCTGATTGGGACATTTGGAATACATTCAGATCTTCTAATTGGATTCTATTTACAAACTTTAAATCAAACCCGTTGAATATGGCTTAGTGGAAAAGATTATTTTGTTTAAAGGGATAATTTAGCATGGCCAGAACTTAGTTTTGAACCCCTTGAAATAAGCAGTTACTGCTACATGGGTTTCTTGATGCCGGTAAAACTATATGTATGTGTTTCTGGGCATGCAGAATGGTGTCGTTAGAATGAAACAAACGATATTAATTCATAGTTAACCAGCCCAATTCTATTCAGCTGTCTGCCATCTCCTGATCCCGGCCCATTAGGACTGACAGGAGTCAATGCGCTCTTCTCCGTCTCAGTATAAACACAAAAGAACAAGAAACAAGCAGGGAAACAGCTAGTCTGAACACCTTCTTGCAAGGCAGCGAATTAATGAACCGCCATGAATGATGCTTTCTTTTCCACCTCTTTTTATTCATTTCAAAGGCTTTCAATTTAACTCGCCGATTGTAAATAGCTCTCTGATGGCTGGGGATACTTAGATTAATGCTTTATACTCTGGGACTGAGGGGCTGCATGGCGCAGAATCAAATATAGTGTGTGTGGAATGGTTGTTTGGGCAGCGGGTGGGGGGGTTGGAGGGTGGCGAAGGAATACTCGCGATGCCCATGTTTCATTCATACTGAGTACGCCGGCACAAACGCTCGCTTCTCCCTTTTCATATAAATGGAAATCAATCGCTCTCTGCGAACAAAAGCTTTAGGACCGCGTTGGTTGGCTTATTTGTTAGCACATTACTGAGAAGTAGGGTTGACTCCACAGAGGTCATAGATAGAAAGACGGAAAGGCCCCCATCTACAGTAGCGTGACATAGGTATCTCATATTATAGCTTTACCAGGGGCATTTCTTCTTTATGAAGTCAACAATTCCCTGGGAACTGTTCCTGGTGTTGAATTGAGTGATTCTGCAAAAACAGAAGCAGTCTCGTCTAGTCTTAACTAGTACAAAGCCAAGCACACCTCACACACACACACACACGTGTAGTGCGCTTTCAGGCTGCTGCTATAGAGCTTATTGAAATATGTATCGAAATATATTTTAATAATTGAAAGAGAAAACAGCAGGTTTTTGTTGTTTTTCGGTGTGCATACGTTTTTTTATGACATTGTTTGTGTTTGAGACATGTATTTTTTTTATCACATGCCTACCTAACTCAGTGGGCCTGAAATGGCCTTGAGATCATTTCAAAATAATTATTTACGTCAAATACATATTACAAAACGCATTTCAATTTCTCAACTTACCCTCAGTAATAATTATTTTGGAAAAACAGGCCACTATGCCGGTATGAAAATGGGTTAGTTATTATATATACAGTATGTGTGTGTGTGTGTGTGTGTGCGCGCGTGTGTATGTGTGAACTGTTTGTATGTACAGAGTAAAAAGATGCTAGGAAATACATTAATGAAGCAAGTTTAGTAATGAAGGCGCATGTTATGTTATTGGGAACCGGGATATTAGGAAATGCACCATAGGCAAGATAAAAAAAAAACACCCATTGTAGTGCAAACAAAAGTTGTTACTATGGCTACGTTAAGGCTGCAGGTGAGGGTGGTCATATCATAGAATGTTTCCAATATTGAAGGGAGGTGTTTTTGTTTTGATTGTTCAAAAATCAAAAATCAACAACAAGCTTTTTTTTCCAGAATGACTAGTTACTACACCCTTAATAGCCAACTCAGTTATTATAGTGCAGATTAATAGTTGCTTTGCTATAGCTTAAATCTGTAATAACACGTTATGGCACCTTTCCAATTGGGTTGTGATGATTATGTGCAACCAAATTGGTGCAGCATATAAAGATGAGACTACGTTATACAGGCCATTTCAGCAATCTAGGTTATCTCAAAACATTTAGTCTTAAAGTCAGGGTTAGTGATTCTCAAGAACACTCAAATCAAAAGTCCCCCAGAAGCTCCGCCCCACACATTGAAACACAATGCAAAGCCAAGGGCATTGTTGTTGTGAGCGGTGTTTGTCACTAGTGTTTATGTTCCTATTTACGCAGCCAAGTAGTATTTCATTTTTGTATGTATGGTCATTTTCTCAGCACGCACAGAGAACTGCAAGATAGAAAAATGCGAGGAGATATTTGGTAAATTTGACAGTGTAGTGTAGTGTATTAGTTTACAATTATCTTATAATATCCGACTATACCTTTAATAATGTTTCTTCCGAAATACGATCTTCTGGATTTATTGGTATCTTGCAAATAACGTAATTTGCACTTGAACCAGCTCAACAATATGATCGATCTAAAGGATTAACCCAAAGCGGCTGTAGATGTTATCCTGTGGTAATACATCCCCTTAAATGATTAGCCTATATGAGGAACAGACAATTGCTTTACTTATTATACCACACTGTCTTTTCTGTTGTGTCCTATAAGGCTCTTATGCACTGTACATGTAAATAAACAAAAGCTTATGTTCTTTGATTACATGACTACATCATATTTTTTAAGGGGTTGCAGTTCACCAATATCTAAATCCATATAAATGTCAATGTCAAGACATATTTTAAGTATGTAAAAAAAACATTGTTTTTGTTTCTGACACTTTCTGGGCTCATTCACAGTTTTGGTTTAAAATAATATTGTATGTCACTGTAGCATATTTGTCAGTGGTTGCTTTAATTAAGGATTAGAAGTATAACTTGGTATATTGGCGGCTCCTTGTGGCCACAACATGCAATTGCACTCTGTTTCATTCTGACTTGCATTATATTTTCAGAACTCACTGTCAATGGCAAGGAGACACAAAGTGATGTCTGTTACCATAGTAACACTTCATGTGATACATATTCCATGTCACCAGCTGTGTCCCTGGATATTTCTCACCAGAACATATGTATTATATTGTGTAGCTACTAGTATAGACTGAGTGATATAACAGCAAGCAACCTCATGTTACTCAGTTTCACTAAGAAGGCCTGCAATTAAAGGTTTTTACCACGAAAGGTTTATTCAATGCAGCTTCACAACCCCTATCAAATTGTTTGCTTTGTAGTGAAGCAATACAGTAGTATAGTTTCTAAATCAATTTCAGTGTAGTTGGTTTCTGAAAGTGAATGTGATAAGTGATTTTGTTTAGCTAATCGCTGAAGATGTCAGTATGTTTTCTATACGTGTGATCTTCATTCCATCTAAATATTGTCTTCCTTCACTACGTACCACATATACAACCCACATTCCTAATAATTTAATGCAAAGATATTGTGTAGTGACAATAAATGCATTCCGGGGTCAGCTCTCAACATATATTCTAATCTGTTGAAAAAGAAAATGTGTTGTATTTGTGTATGTAATACTTGCACTTTTAATTTTCAATATACTATACAGCTGTTTTCCTACGCCTTACCATGTCCATAATATATATATATATATATATATATATATATATAATATAATTACAATGCCACAAATATTCCGTCTTTATAGTTATATAATTTACAATGTGCAATGTCTTAGCACACATCACAATTGACCTTTCCCAAGCCCCGCCCCTTTCACGTGTCCTACATAGTTACTGTAACTAGGGTGGACAAAACACCATAGAAAGCTATTACAGCAAAACAGACAGTTGACCGTCAGATTTCACAAAAAGTTTATTTTTTCTCAATTTTTTCATCATTTAAAAGGGTTAGGGTATGTACCCTATTGTATAGAGTAAGATACAATTTATAAGCATCACATTATGTTTAACTGAGGCTTTACTCAGTCAAATGCATGGAGTTGGCTAAGAGGCAGACACCCCTTACTAAAAAACATGTTTAAGAGATTGAACATGTAAAGACCATGAAGGAAAGTGACTTTGCTTTACTTTCTATAGACCCAAATATACCTTGGTGATGAAACAGGGCATATCATCGTGTTGTTTTTCATTAATAATTATTGCTATATACATATTATTATTATTATTATACTTGAATCATCTCTCCATTAGAAACACATGTAAGATAGAATACATTTTCTCCTCCGTTTATTTTTGCCACAAAATGGAAGTAACATTTAACAAAGATGAACTGGGCGATAATGCCCTTCTTTCAACCGCCAGCATGATTCATGTTTCCTTTGTTTATTCTGTCTTTCCATCTCAGTGTTTCTCAGCAAAGTACAAATTGGAAGGCATACTCATACAAGCCCTGTGCACGACATGCGCACAAAAACACACACAAGCAGTTAAAAACTGTTACTCTGTGGTTTTACTGTGTCTCTGTCTGTACCACACCACACATCTAAACTCTGGCCACGTGGTATGACCTGGAAAACACACACAACAGTCAAACAAGGAAACAGAATTCAGACAACACAACACAAATCACGCAAAGCAAAAATGGAAACTGTCCATAATGGCTTTGCCCATGTTATTAGTTCATAATCATTGTTAAACACAGCCAAAGTGACTTTTCAATGTACTTTCCAGCATTGCATGAACACACATCACGCAATGTACTCTATTACTCAACCACAAACAAAAGCAATTTTACACGCATTGTACCGTATTCTAATCAGCTAGTTTTCACAGACGACACTTACCTTGCTGACCTCCTGTGGCACTTTGGCAGCCGACGGAGTTTACCGCCTGCCAGGAGAAAGGATGCCATGCATATATCATGACATTATGTGAACATGAACACTAGAGACACTAGAGATGGAGCAGGTTCATACTTACAGGCAATGACCATGATTCCCAAGATGAAGAGCACTCCGGCGATGGTGAGACCGACTTGGCGTAGCAAGGTGTAATCTGTACAAAAAAGTTCACATACTGCACATCAAGACTGCACAGTAGGACAGCGGTTCTCACACTGGCGGGCAGGACACCCAAGTGATTATGGGATATTTATGGTGGAGTTTGTGGTAGAGTTTGTGGTGAAGTAATTAAAAGAAAGTGAATCATTTTTAAGCATTATTTTCCATCTAGTGTTATTGTATTAAAAAAATGCTCATTGTTGTTAAATATATCAAAAATGTTTTTATATTTAGATTGTATTGCTTTATATTAGAAAAGTGAATTTTGCAACCATTTAACTGCCTCACTTTGGTGGTGGTTGTTTGAGAATGACTGCTGTAGGATATCAAAGAAGAGGAAAATACAACAAAATGATTCCCCTACTGTATATGAAGTCCTCATCTCTGTATTTATCTGTGGAAAATCAAACAAAGTGAGATATAGATTTAACGTTGGTCTGTACAACACTGGCAGCAAATGCAGAGGGTCACCTGGGAAAATCCGCTCGTAAGGACGTGACAGATCTAACCTGCCCAAGCTGACATGCTGTTGATGGGATATCAAAATGCTCTGTCACGCACCAGGCACAGCGCGGGGACACACATGTCTTATCTCTCTTGCACGAGGTACAATCAAACATTTATCTGTTGGCAGGAGAGGCGGTGAGGCGCTCTATTCTACCCCTTCTCGGTGGGTTTTGTTTGGGAGAAGGGGAATTGCGAGACTGTCAGGACTGCCATGAGATAACAACAGAAGCACAAAGCCTGTGGCATATAACCTGACTATGAAATACAGAAGTCTTTAGTTTCCCCAGGCATGGCTCCTCTTGGTGGTGGATGTGGAGAATGTCACTGTGGATGCTTAAAAACCAACATATTATATATAACGTTTCCTTGAATTATGCACACAAAAAAATTCCCCATTTCTGTTCATTTTAATGCTAGTATGAATAATGCCCTAATGCAGTGGGATATTGCATTTAGTTTTTCTTTTTTTGAGAAGTACAAAGTCCTAATCTTAGCAAGAAAAAGGCCTGTACATTCGCACTACCTTATAATTGCTTCTCATTAAATTCCAGGTGTGTTTCCGTGTTTAAGTCATTTTTAATTGAGGTTCTGCATATTTCAATGGTACAGTAGGACCCTCACAGGAAATTTACTCTTTCTAATGACGTGTTTAAAAAGCTTTCACCCTGATGCTGTGAAACGCAGCAGGAATATTCCCTTGTACATTTCGTCTTAACACAGACAGTTTCTAATTACCCAATAATTTGTTTCCAAGCTTCGCACCCTTCACATAAAAACCAATAATCCGCTTTGCAGTTGAGTTAAATTGTGCTCATTACCTACTGCAACAACCAGTCAAACAGAAACGCCGTACACTGTGTCACAGATATGGCATGATGTCAACAGGCAATAATTGTACCTGAAGTCATGTTTGAAGTCACTCGTGGCGTAGACATCACTCTTGACGTCGACTTCACTCGTGATGTTGACGTTGGCTTTTTGGAGGACATTGGAGCTAAGATAAAATGTGTAAATTGTATTATATCTGAGTGGAAGACTCAACATTATGCATGTGTAATACAAGCTGATAATTAGGCCATTTAGCAGACACTTTTTGCAAATGGCAATTACTTAAGGGATTAAGGGAGGCTTCAGGGAAGTTCCCGAAGCATGTGTAGCCCAACAACAGGGCTCAAACCCACGACCTTCTGGGTGGGAGTTGAACAGCCAGACCACTAAGACCATCCAATCCTGAGTTATAGGAGGCGGTCTCACTGAAGGCCAGTGGGAGAGCAGTAAGTGCATCCAATCCCGTTGTAGCGTTATAGGAGGCGGTCCCACTGAAGGCCAATGGGAGAGCAGTACGAGCATCCAATCCCGTTATAGCGTTATAGGAGGCGGTCCCACTGAAGGCCAATGGGAGAGCAGTACGAGCCCATTATAGAGTTATCAGAGACTCTGGTCAATGGGAGAATGGAAAGGCTGTACCTGTTGCCGTGCTGGACGCCCATGGGTTTGTGTTGACGTTTACTGTGCTATTATTAGCAACAGACACTCTGACAGTCGTCACAAGAGGAGAGGTGGCAGAGGAGGAACCTATCTCTGTAGTTTCTCTGGTTTCCAGTCTTCTTCCTGTTACACAATGGCAGTTAATGCAGCTTGTTAGCCTGCTGACTATGTTGGGCAAGGGTTGTGTCTGTTTGTGCAATGCATGTTTCTGTGAAAGTTGATGACCTGACTAGACAGTGATCTTTCTACATATTACATATTCTACAGTACATATGGGTGGGATATTTAAACGTCTATTAGATGAACTGTCGTGCAGAGCCACAAAATAGAGCTTAAAGTTAAAAGCTCTCAGTAAAAAGGTAACTATATCCTACCTGGTACCGAGGTGATTGCTGTGTGGGTTGTACTGTGGGTCATCGCCTCTGTTGGAGAGGTTTGAGCCCTTGACACTGTAGAGAGCAAATTCTTTTGGGAGTTTGCAAAATAAACATTCAATCTAGTTCTTCATGATTGTTTGTTATAGCCAGTGTTGGGCAGTAACTAGTTACTGTAATATTATAACTTTTTTCAGTAACTTGTAGTGTAATTAATTACTATTTCCAAAACAGTAATACTATTACAATTACTAATCCAAGCAATGCTGCATTGCTGCATTACAAGAATGAGATATTTGGTCCTAGCAAACTTAGGTTATGCTAATTAAATCAACCTGTCCAATCATTTGGTTGGAGAGGCTGCAATGTTCTAACTTTGGCTGATTGTTGACTCCTAAGGGTCATTATTGTAACTACAGTAATTACGTGTAATACCCAGTAATAAGTAAAGTAATATTATTACTTTTTGAAAGAGTAATAAGTAACTAGAACTTATTACAATTCCTGAGTAACTTGCCCAACACCTGGTTATAGCCCATGCTACTTAATGTGTATATATTCCATTGCTTCTGTTTTTACATGTATATTTGGTTATGCTATTAAAAGGTTCACATTCTGCGACCCTCTTTTTGGTCAAGTGGTGCATTGTGCTGAATCTCAGTACTGTGATTGTGTTTCTGGCAATTGGCCACCAGAGATGTGAATGTGTCTTAACAGACCAGGGAGGAAGGGAAAACACTGTATTGAGAGCATGACATTGTAATAGTGTTGTGAGTGGTTCAAAGCGGCGCAGCTACAAATAAGCAGCTCTCAGAAAACCTCAGGTTTGCACAGTGCTGGATTGTTGTGTTACACTATGCAAGAGTACGGACGTTGTACCTCCATCAATGTTTTACCGAATCATCATGCTGAAAGACAACATAGACCCGGGTTTCCCACAAACTGTGATAGCGTCTGTGGCAGGTCTACTCTAAATCATTAGTTCTCAACCAGGGGGAAAGACCACCACATGTTTTTTTGATGGAGATTATTATTGTTAAAGCCATTCGGGACCAGATTGTTGCATTCCTTGATCATTACAAGACAGGATTAAGATAGTAAGGAGGATGATACTCAGGATTCTGTTTATGCAGGCCATAACATTTGCCATTTGTCATTTTCTACATTGCAAACATGCTAAAGGTTGTCCAGGGGGACTATAAACTAGCTTACTTTTCAATATTTACATTAATTGTAAGTTATCTTGGCTAGTATGTTAGTGTGACTAGTATATTTGTGTAATATTTTGTATTTACTCTACATCTTGGCTAGTATGTTAGTGTGACTAGTATATTTGTGTAATATTTTGTGTTTACTGTACATCTTGGCTAGTATGTTAGTATATTTGTTAGTATATACTATATTTGTGTAATATTTAGTATTTACTGTACATTCATGCAGCAACGATAAGTGATGCATGCACAAGGGGCAGCGAAAGTGTCTTGTTCTCTACTGAATTATACAGTAGCATTTCCAGGATGAGCTGCTGTAGCTACTCACCTTCTACCAATAGAAGCATGAAACAAGCAACCGATGCCAAGTCAATCTGCAATACAAACCACATAATGAGAAGCACAATGGAGAAAGAGGGAAAAACTGCCCATTTAAGCTTAGCTTGCACTGCTGCAGGAGAACATACAGCTGTATGTTCTCCTAAACTGACATTTCAGATGGTGGACCTGTGACCACCATCTGAAATGACTGAGCCAATGCAAATGCGATTAGTAAATACAGTCACGAGAACAACTGTTTCAACCTACAGTATTAGGTGTGTGACGTGATTTCATGCTCTACTGGAAACTTATTTTTCAGTATTTTTAATAAATACCAAAATGATTGCCACTGTTATACAATAGTTAAACTGGATACATGATAACAATCTGAAAAATAAAATGTAAATGTAAAAAGCCTGCTCATACATTCACACTACTTGACTAGTTTAAGTTAATTAAGAAGGGAATTCTGAGTTTCGTGATCAAGGCACGCCTTTAATCATTGCACTGTGCACTGTAACAACAGTGGCTAAAGATACTTCTTACCTAGTGACTGCATAAACAGACAAATATAACAGGAAGCTGTCAGCATGCTTGTTAACCGACTGCTTTCACGTTGACGTGGGCAGACCACGGGCAAACCCACATCTCCAAATGTGCGCATGAGGCACAAGCATCGACCTTGTTTCGCTCACAAGCGTGGAGGCCATGTGTTGCGTATATCTGGAATCCTTCCACACTCCTTGTGTTTAACGTTATGTTTGAACCATCTCTGACATCTCAGAGCTTGCTTGTCTCGCCAATTAACTAAAATGCAGCACGTTGTTGCGTGTCTCAAAATAAGATGTAGTTCACGGTTAATCGACATCCTCCTTCAGTGGAAAGATTTCTGAGGAAAATCCAACCAATTTTCTTTTTTTAATATACTTAATACTTTATACACTATACAAAAAACATCAGATAGCAATGATTAGAAGCATCAGACGACATCAACGTCCAAAAACATCAATAGGAATGCTCATCCAATTCAAATAATGCCTTCTACTTTAAGCAGGTGTCTGTGATAGATGCATGTCCAGAACAACGTCTTGGTTTGAACACATCCCCAAGCGGGGAGGACTCTCAATGCTTTGACCTGCGGTGGCAGCTACGGTGTAGTCCTCAGGGCCCGGTGGTGGCAGACTGACAGGTGTGAGCGCGTGTGTGGCCGTCACCAGCGGTGACAGTTCAGATTAGCCGGTCAAGCCGATCTTCATTTTTCTCCAGCGCATATGTCAAGACGAGTCCGGCATCCCCGGGGCTATACAAGCAATCTTTGTCCCTACCCTTCCCCCCAGCTTTCCTGCTTGCCTGTCTGTCACATCCAGCATTCTGACTCAATCAAGTCTGATATGTAACTACCCACCTATATCCAGACGTTTAAAAGCTCACCTTCGTATCCATCCTGCACATCTCTTTGATTCCAGAGTTGTGTGTGTGTGTGTCTCATCTTCCGCAATGCCTCTCTCCGTTGCATGTCAAAGGCTGATAGAGTAACCGTTAGTGAACCCCACCCAACGCCCACCGCAGCCACTTCCTCGTCTGTCCACGAGCTCTGGATGTTACTCACACGTTGTGTTTGACAGCCCTGGCCTATGTTCTCATTTGAGTTCTCACATCTTTCTGTTGTATGTCTATTTGTTTTTGCTTTTTTCTCTCTCTTCTGTATGGCTGACTGTGTTTATGTCCAAATCTTTCCAGGAGCTTAATACAGTATCATACATTTGAGTTTTATTGGTGGAAAATGTACATTCCTTTCGATTATGATAGTTTCTATTAGTCAAGCAGCATCTCGCTGAATAGCAAGTTGTTTCAAACGTTTACCAAAACCCCCTATAACAATACACCCGCCTCACTTACAAATTGTTTGCATGGATAAAAATATGCCCATTTATTGTACCAGCTTCCCATTTCACTGCACATTCAGCAGTTGAAACCGTGGTTCTGTAGAATGCTCCTCTATTGCAGCTTCAGGACTGCAGGCATATTGTGTATGACAGATCCCACATCATTAACCTACAGAGGAGGGCACAATTCGAAGCTTGTGACATTAGACAAAGGCTGCAATTCAGCTATAGCCAAACAGGACAGAGGTCTTTGTCACGGGATTCGGTGGCGCTTTTGGATCAACTGTTTGGCTTACGATCATCATCAATAATCTATAAACACTGCACTGCTTAAAAAACATTGTTTATGTTTACGCTTAATACCTTGCATTTCCTTTTCAGTGTCACTTTGTGATTAAAATAAATGCAAATGTTTTTTTTTTTTCTTCTGTAGGCTTATGGCATTGCCACAGGGTGTTTTATTTGTCCAATTGAACACACTGAGCCATCCACACCTCCTCTATACAACATTAATATTTAAAGGGGATCACAATGCTCTTTTTGCTTGAGCAAGCATTCATATCTGTCCTCATAAAATATTAACTATTATTCATTGTGTTGCTTTGGAGTTGACTTTCATTTCTTTCCACATTTAGAGGAGAGCAAACCTGCATACTGTCAAGTATTAACATGTGAATTCATGTGAAGCCATGGTTTGTTTTTCATTACAGTTCCAGTAAATTATAATATACGAATCAGAGGATTGACTGAAAATAAAATACTGTAAATGGTTACCTAGCCTACAGAGTTCTAACATATCCTGTGTCGGTCATAAAGGTGCATTATTATAACCCACTTCTGTTCATTCCTGAGAGGTGAGAATCAGTATAACACTACATCTGAGATAATTAAAGTCTCTTTATTTGCTTCTCTTTAGGTTTAATTGTGCACTCAGCCGGTTTGTGTGTTCCAGCTCCACAGGGACCTTTCCTTCTGTACAGAATACATCAAAACTAGCATGAAACGCGCGACGAGAAATGGACGCCGCCGTACTGCATTGAGCTGTCAAACCGTCAATTTAGCAGATTAGCGAACGTCCCTCTGCAGAGATGATGTATCGTTTGGGATCAGGTTCGACTATGAACGCAGCAGTCGGCTTGTCAGGAACTTAAACAATTGTTCGGGATAATGAGACAAACATCCCTTGACAGTGCATGATGGAGAAAAGCAGACATAATTGAAAGACGGCAACACCCATACAGTCAATCACTTGAGCTTCAACTCAAGGCAATCACGGCCGCGCTAAAGAAATGCGACATTTGCAGTGCAGTGCCGTGTGGTTAACAATCCTTTAGTATAGGCATGCTGCCTCTTACATAAACAAATACCTTTGCAGTTCTGCTTTGAGAATGATTTCAAAAGAATAATTGGTACAGAAAAGCTTTTAAGAAGAGTGACATACTCACATTGAAAGTGTATTTTTCTATACATAAACAAGTTAAATCTCGTGATATTGAACCTTTACAGAAAACTGCATACTGTAAAAATCATACTCACTCGACTTTTCCTCATAGTGTGTAATACAAACAGCATCCTGTGGCCTGTGTGTGTCCCTCCATACATTATAATGAGCCATTTAAGAAGAAGGACAATTAGCAAAGAGAATGTGGCTTTCTGTAATGCAAATTTTAAGGACTAAGAGAATTTAAGATCTAAGATCATTGTGCATTTTCATAGTGTTTCAAAGTAACCTGACATTGAGTGTAAATGTATTTACCATAGAGCAGAATAAGCTTGTTCAAAAGGAGTTTTCATGTATGTGTACCACACGTGATGTACAGAGAATGTTGTTTTCATATTCAGGCAACTTTAATTGGTAAGGACAAATAAACATTAAGGAGGGTTGTGATGGCCACAAGCTGCCACCCTTTGAAGTCCCAGCCTGTCTCCTGCTTTCAGAAAGAAGAATTGACTTCATGATCTTTCTCTCTTTCATTGTGATGCAGCGAGTTTAATTTAAAGGTAGAATCAGCGACCATTAGTGAATACACTTAAACTCAGCGAATCCTCGCGTTCTGTGTGTGCGATGAAAGAAGTAGTCTGGTGTTTCTACACAGCCCTGGCTCTGTAAATAGGAACACAAACAAAGTAGTGCAGACCACACCACACAACAATATTGTAGTCTTGGCCATGTCTGTTTTATTTTGGGGGAAGGGGGCGGTAAAGGCATAGCAAATCATTCTCAAGAATGATTGATGCATTCAAACTCTAATCAAAACAAAAACAACCTCTCCCTTCACTGCCATAGGGTGCTCCCTCAGAAGCTCCGCCCCACACATTGGAAACACAATACCAAGGCTAGGACCTTGTTGTGTGTGGGCTGCACCCCATCTTTATGTTCCTGTTTACAGAGGGCTGTGCACTACCGGATTCATCTGTTCAGCGCTCACAGACAACATTAAGATAGCAGACTGCAAATATGGCATATAACACCTTTAAACAGACGACGCCCGTTTCTTTTCACAGATCACTGAGGAACGTCAGCAACCTAGAACACACGGAAGACACCTGCAATAGCTTACTGCACCTTTAATTAGTGTTCTCTGAGCATGGCTGCCGTTGGGATGCTATGGGAGGTCTATATGCAGGCCTTTGTGTTATTCGACGTCTGCTCATAGTTTCTCATTCTGCAGCTGTGTCAGAAGCCTACAGCGACACACGTTGGTAGCAAGGGCTTCGCTACGGTGACGAGGCATCCAGAGGGCTTGGCTGGAAATGACGCAATGCTGTCATTATTCCCAGTGTTTTCATGGGCTCTCAGTGACTCTCATGTGTCTCAGGGGGTGGGGGAACTAGAAGTAATAAGGCTGACTGTTCTGCTGGGAAGAGTCCGCTGTTGGGTCTCGAAGGAGAGCGTGGGATGTGAGGTCGTGTGACCAAGGAAAGACAAGGTCAGTTATGCGATGGTGAGCGGCAGATGAAACATACCTCTAGGGTAATGTATGGGTTTATAACATTAGAGCAATACAATGCTGTTGGCATTCAACTTCTTCCGATATTTGAGACATTCATTTGAATGGTTGAATGCATTTTTCTGACTTCTCTTTACTTTTCAACTGCATGTCTTCTCAACCGGAATTTTTAAGCTAAGTCACATTTCTTCATTTCATTTCTCACAAAATGTGTGACACTCAAAGGAATGTGACACACACAGTGAAAACACATTTGACAGTGAATGAATACAGTACACATTAAGTCAATTATTTCAAAGCCCTCTGACAATAAAAAGCGTCTGTTCAGAATGACTTGCCGCGCCGCAGAACAAAAAGCAACCTTTCACTTCAGACCAAATCTCCTCGCAGCTCGAACGGCAGCTCAGAATCACTTTGTGGGAGTCGATCGTCCAGCGCCTGCCTCTCTCTTCCACTCCCCTGTTGAAGGAAGGGGAGAGTCAGTGTCGGTCAGTCGACGTGGCCTTTAGGCGTGGATCACATGCATTCCCCGTGGAGGCTCAGCAATATCCCAGTCGTGATGATCTCACTACTGTCTGTTATTGTAGTTGGATACAAAAATACAATAAACTATTGAGTTATTGCTCTTGCTTGTCTGATATTATTTCAAGGCCACAAATGGTACTTTATCACGTTTAGTGACGTTCTGAAAACGGGAACACACGGGAAACAAAAGCCACGCGGTAACAGTTTGTTAATGTTTAATATATGGTATAATAGAAGGATATTTTATTGCTGATGAAAAAAAAATATTATGGGAGATTGCATGTGTGATCAAAAGTAAATTATGGAAGACGAGAGCTAGAATGTGTTTTAGCACAAACATTTATATCCTCAGACACTGTATGTATACAAATAACTACAGAATTGAAGAGACAAAGGACTTTAGATAAAAAGAAAGGAAATATTGATAGATGGAAATTCAATGTAACTATTATTTTTGTAAAATTGCGATTTGTACTTATCTGAGAGGGGAGGGTATTTTTGGAAATCAATGTCTGAAATATTGTCCATGTAAATTCTCAATAAAAAATATTTTAAATTAAAAGAAAAAGTCATATTTCATACAACCTGTTTTATGAAACCTGTCATACAGCATACACTACTGATTTGTAGTGTATGTTAAGACTGCCACTATACTGTTGCTATTATTTCATATTACATTGTTTAAAGGTGGTCAAGGTCAAAGGTGATGCTAGGAAAAGACTGTTAATATTTGACCGCAACCAAAACAAAACCACTTCCCCTTCTACAACACAGGGTGCTCCCTCAGAAGCCCCGCCCCCTTCAATGCCACAGTGTGCTCCCTCAGAAGCCCCGCCCCCTTCAATGCCACAGTGTGCTCCCTCAGAAGCCCCGCCTCCTTCAATGCCACAGTGTGCTCCCTCAGAAAGCCCCGCCCCATTCTACGACACAGGGTGCTCCCTCAGAAGCCCCGCCCCCTTCAATGCAACAGTGTGCTTCCTCAGAAGCTCCAACACCCCCCACCCCCCACAATGGACGCACATATCCAAGGCTGGGGTAGTGTTCTGTGGTGCGGTCTGCAGCACCTGGTTGTTGTTCCCATTTACAGGAACACCAAATGATTTATACAGCGCGCACAGAACGAATGACTAGCTATGAGTTATTGGCTGAATTTGTTTGAAAACAAATAGTGTGTATTAGCTAACAATCATTGCCTCCACCTTTACTGTAAACCTTCCCTGGTGTTAGACTGGTACCTGGGGGTACGGGGGTGGCCTCCAGCGCCCCTTCTGACCCGGGACGAGGCCCAACATAGGGGGGGGAGGAGGGAGAGGAGATGCCAGTACACGCTGGTACACGGCCTGGTGGTCAACTTCATCGTACTCGTGGCCCGAGGACCCCGCCGGGTAGCGGGCGCCATCTTGAGAGAAATGAGCCGAGAGTGGGAGGTTAGAAATGCACACGCATGCAACACACAGTCTGAACAAAGAAGAAGAAGACGAAGAAGAGGAAGACGAGATGGTGCCACTTCAATATCTGCTGGAAAGAACCAGAAAGAAAGTAAACACCCCTCACAGTGGAAGCTATCACAGCCAAATAATACTAAATACTGACCACTAGTCATTCTGGAGAAGCTTGTTGATGTTTGAACATTGAATAACACCTCTCCATTCAATGCTATAGGGCAGAGATCTTCAACAGGGGGTCCGGGACCCATAAGGGGTCCTCAGGGGCACTGCATTGGGTCCCCTAAATTATTTGATCCCAAGCTTATATTCTTCCAAAAATGTCAGAAAATGTACATTAACATAAATACAACCTGCGCTATAAATGTATAAATCTAGCGGAACGTGGAGAGATGTTTGCTGATTTCAACAAAAAAGTACATTTGCTTACAATGGCTGATACTATCTTTAATCACTTGATTCGTTGTTGGACGCTTACAGTATAACAGGCACAGTGGTTACCTGTAGTGTTGTAATGTTTACATCACGTGTCTCACCCTGCCCGTAAATCTCCTCCGGGAGGGCGTAGAGATGTGCGCGGTAGTCAGCTGTGGGGTAGTACAAGTGGCCGCTCTCCTGCAATTGGCAAAAAGAAGCAATACATTAGGATTTCAATATCAACCGTAGCCTCTCCAAATTCATGTTAATTCTATGCGTTTTTAGCCGGGAAGCCTATTGGCACTAAAGCCATCCCACGGTGGAGAGTTAAGATTTCATTATAGCCCTCCGTGACTGCGCTGTGTGTTATCTGTCTTGTTCTAGCTCACTGAACATTTTTCTTCAAGGTTCAAATCCTTGTTGGCCTTTTACAAATTGCAAAATGATAATTTCTCCGAGATCGATGTGTATTTTGAATGCTAATTGCGCGATATTGATCCACGGCGTATCTCAGAGGAACGCCTTAAGGTTTTTATGTTAGTTTATCTCCGCTTCCCATGTTGGACATGAATATTCCACTTAATATTCCACTAACTTAGAGCGCTGAATGAATCCCAACCCCCCCATCCTAAGCCACCCCCTCCCATCTTCACCATCATGTTTGCCTTTCACCCCCCCACACCCACACACACACACACACGCACGCGCGCGCGACGAGCATTCACCGTAGCGTAGCTCTCATACGCATTGCTGTCCGTCTCCGACCCCGAGTCGACGAGGAGCGTTCGCTGGGCTGTGGCGTTCACCTTCTCTCGGCTCTCGTACCTGTTGGAGCTGCCGTCAGCAGATCCGCTGGACCTGAACGAGAGGAGGAGAACCAGTCTTGTCAAGGAGTCCGTCCTTCCGGCCCAGGGACCCGTTTCTCCCACCACTCTTACTCTCCATCCACGGAACACCCCTCATTCGCCCGGAGGAGCCCCTTAGCGCTTAATGCTTTATTTCCTCATGTCTTTAGTCAGGGTGCTTTGTTAAATACATCCAATTAATGCAGACCACCCCCCCCCCCACACACACGCACACACACACACACACGTGTGCATCATTGAAACACGCATGTTAACAGACATCTCAGTAGCCAGCCAGTGATGCCTGCTCTGCCCCCTCTGGACAATAAGGTCTCTTTATCGCTTCCATGGCAACACCTGCACTTAACTCACCCCTCCTTTTCGCTCTTCTTTTCATCCTCCAGAGCGCCCACTCCTCCTATGGAGAACAAGAGGGGGGGGGAGAGACGAAAAATGTAAGAGGCAGGGAATTAGAAGAGGATTGCGAGGGGAGGGAGGCGTCCTCTCGTAGGTCGGGGGGCCGTGAAAGAGGCCAGGGAGGTGGGAGAGAGAAACCCACGTAGGAGGAAGGTCTAAGGGTGAGAAATCAACGAGAAAAAATGCCGCTGGGCGCTCGAACGCCAGTGGGAAAGAGGTGGGCAGCCAAACAGCTAGAGAGTGAGAGAGAGAGAGAGAGAGAGAGAGGGGGGGGGGGGGGATAGAGAGAGAGAGAAA